>PVIW01003998.1:0-146875 GCA_004026585.1 Noctilio leporinus | reverse complement strand
TTATGAATTGGTGTTTCAGGATTCTTTGGGTATAGTCCAAGTAGTGGAATTGCTGGATCAAAAGGCAGTTCCATTTTGAGTTTTTTAAGGAAACCCCATACTGTTTTCCACAGTGGCTGCACCAGCCTATATTCCCACCAACAGTGTATGAGGGTTCCTTTTGCCCCGCATCCTCACCAATACTTGTTTGTTGATTTGCTGATGATTGCCATTCTGACAGGTGTGAGGTGGTACCTTAAAGCAGTTTTAATTTGCATCTCTCTGATGACTAGCAATGTTGAGCATTCTTTCATATGCCTCTGGGCCCTTTGTATATCTTCTTCAATGAGTTGTCTGTTCACGTCCTTTGCCCATTTTTTAATTGGGCTGTCTGTCTCCCTGGTGTTGAGTCACATTAGTTCTTTATATATTTTGGAGATCAGACCCTTGTCTGAGGTATCATTGGCAATTATGTTTTCCCATACAGTTGGTTCCCTTTGAATTTTGCTGATATTTTCTTTAGCTGAACAGAATTTTTTCAATAAAATATGGAACGCTTCACGAATTTGTGTGTCATCCTTGCCCAGGGGCCATGCTAATCTTCTCTGTATCGTTCCAATTTTAGTATATGTGCTGCTGAAGCGAGCACAAGATGCCATTCTTTAGTGACAATGCCAAATTCTTCCTATTTTCTGTTTTCTTTAGCTCTTAAGAGTACAACACTCTAGGTCATACTCTCATTTTTAACCAGTTTGAACAATTTAATTTTTTATTTATTTTATCATTTTTATTGTTATGCAATCACAGTTGTCCTATTTTCTCCTTTTTTCTTCCTCTGCTCAGCCTACCTCTGCCAACTCCCATAATCAATTCCCACACTGTTGTCCATGTCCATGGGTCTTTCATACATGTTCTTTGTCTAGGCCCTTCCATTCTTCCCACCATTATCTCTACTTCATACTCCCCTCTGGTCACTTTATGTCTGTTCCATGTTTTCATGCCTGTGGTCCTATTTTGTTTGTTAGTTTATTTTGTTTGTTAGATTCCTCTTACAGGTAAGATCATATGATCTTTGTCTTGCACCAACTGGCTTATTTCTCTCAGCATAATATTCCTCAGTTTCATCCATGCTATTATAAAAATGTAGGAGTTCCCTCTTTCTTTCTGATGTGTAGTATTGCATTGTGTAAATGTACCACAGTTTTTTGATCCACTCACTTACTGATGGGCACTTAAGCTGCTTCCAGCACTTGTCTATTGTATATAGAACTGCTGTCAACACAATTTTTGTAAAAATATCTATGTCATGTTTCACAGATCTAGAACAAATATTTCAAAAATTTATATGTAACCAAAAAAGACCCTGAATAACCTCATCAATCTTGAAAAAGAAGAACAAAGTAAGAGAAATAACATACTGGATATCAAACTATATTGCAAGATCACTATAATCTAAACATCCTGATAGTGGCATAAGAACAAACAAATAGATCACTGAAACAAAATAGAGAGCTCAGAAACAAACCCATGTCTCTGTGGTCAATTAATATGTGACCAAGGGGCCAAGAGCATACAAAGGACCAAAAATGACCTCTTTAAATATAGTGTTGAGAAAACTGGAATAGTATGTGCAAAACAATAAAACTAGACTTACACCATAGACCAGAATAAACTCAAAATTTATAAAAAATAAATATGAGTTGTGACACCATAAAAGTCCTAGAGGAAAACATAGGCAGTAAAATTTCAAATGTCCTATGTAGTAATACAGTATTTGCTGGTATATCTCCTAGGGCAAAAGAAATAAAGGAAAAATAAACTAATGGGACTACATCAAACTAAAAAGCTTCTATATGGCTAAAGAAACTATTATCAAAATGAAAAAAGAACCAATTGTATGGGAGAATATATTTGTCAGTGATACATTGGACAAGGGTTTAATCTCCAAAATATATAAAGAACTCATAGAACTCAAAACAAGGAAGACAAACAATCCAATTTAAAAATGGCCAAAGGGCCTAAATAAGTGCTTTTCCAAGGAGGATGTACAGATGGCCCATAGACATGTGAAAAGATGCTCAACATCACTAGCCATCAGAGAAATGCAAATTAAAATCGCAATGAGATAGCACCTCACACCCGTCAGAATAGCCATCATTAATAAATTAACAAACAACCAGTGTTGATGAGGATGTGGGAAAAAGGGAATCTGTGTCATATTCTTAATAGATAAGATATAGTTATGCTATTTTATTAGTAATTTACAGAAATATTTTGTTCAAATAATCTATTTTGGAAACTCTGAATGCAAGTCATTATGCATTCAGTACTGTAATTTGATAAATCAATTGACACCATTTCTAAGTATCCATATCAGCAAAACTAAGAAAAATTCTCTTTGATATATGAGGAAAAATAAGGCAGAAAGTGCTATTTTTACATGTCTGAAGAACTTTCCTTGTTTTTTAAACACCATTCACTTTTGTCTGTTTGTTGAATCATCGCCATTTGAATTATAAAAGAATGTGTTCCATATTTTTCTTAATTATTTAGGTAGGGTGAGTTTTTTTATATTTTTGAAAGATCAGATTCAACTTTAAAAATTTGTCACAGTATGACTAGCATGTGCCCAAAATTGACCTAAAAAAATGCTAGTTAAAAAATACAATGACTATCCTAAAGAAGAAATATAATTACAACTTGTGTAATAACTGAGTACTTCTGATCTTACATAAACTCTTGCAGAAGGGGAAAAAAGAAACACCTTTAACTCAAGAGGCTAGTGATAATGTTGATACCAGCCCACACAAGAATATTATCTAAAGAAAAATAGTGGCCCTGGCTGGTGGCACAGTGGATAAGACAACTGGCCTTTGAACCCAAAGGTCACTGGTTTGATTCCCCAGCCAGGGCACATAACCAGGTTGCAAGCCAGGTCTCCAGCCAGGTCCATAGCTGGAGGCAGGTGAAAGGCCACCATATGTTGATGTCTCTCACTCCCTCTCTGCCTCACTCCTTTCCCCTCTGTCTAAAAAAATAATAAGTAAAATCTTTTAAATAAATAAATAAAAAGGAAAATAGTGGGTCAGTGTAACACATGAACACCAGTTCAATAACACTGGAGTTATTATAAAGCAGTACTTAGAAATATATTTTAAAAGAAACTATATCATGCCCAAGTATGGTTTATTCTAAGTATGCAAAGTTGCTTTAACATTTAGTGTTCAAGAAAGTCACAATGTTAATAAAAAGAAAAGAAAAACTCAATCTCAACAAACAGAAAATAAGCAAACATTTTAATTTAAACTATTTTCTTAGCACATCATACATAAAAATATGTATGCCTGATAATAAACCTACAAATATCACCTTCAATAGTGAATCATTAAAAGCATTACTTTTTTTAACTGTTGTTCACTATTTTGTCCCGTCACTCTCCCCTCCCAAGTCAAAACAAGAAGCCTTCTATCATTACTTCAACTTATTATTATACCTAAGGTATTACTTTTTACTATTACACACAAAAATAAATAAAAGATAGAAAGCTTGAAAAGATAAAAACAAATTGTCCTTCAAAATCAAACTGAATACATTTCAATTAATATGTTCATTAACTGTCATTGGACTGATTAAACAACTCAGATCTGAATGGAATAACAAAAAGCAGAAATATTGTTCTGCTCTTGAATTTTGTTTCAGATTAGCATAAATAAATTTAAAAAATTTAAAGTCAGCTGAGTGTAAAACATTTGCTATGTTCACATTGATAGAGTATAGTTGGTTATGGAAGAGTTGAAAAAGCATTTTTTAGCCTAATTTTGAAGACAGACAGAGATTATCCTCATCCAGCCTCAAGTGACAAACATGACATGATCAATTGTAAATAGCACTCTTGGTAGGTGATGAATATAGAACTACAGGTAAGATGGAGTTGACCCCTGACCTCTGTAACTCATCGGCCAGTAGATATAATAGGGTCATTCTTAATAAAAATAATGTCTTGGTTAAAATGGAATTTTGAAAAGATCGTTCTATATTTTACATGATTTAATGGGAAACTCACAGGAAAATAGTCTAATTCAGTGCAGTACAATATTTCTATCAGTCAGTTAGTTATAATACATGAAATTCTATAACCAAAGTTTTCTTTCTAATCAAAGATGATTCAAGACTTCCTTCCTGGAAATAGTGTTATATTTTGTCAATTTTCATCAATTTTCTTTTTCCTGCTTATGTTTTTCTGCTTCTACCCTGATTATGATTACATGATTCTAATGATGAGTATATGTTGCTAATGTCAAACATTTTGATTTTATAAATCACATGTAATAAAGTATGTTTAAGACTTGAAAATAAGACATGGATATGTAATACACAATTATTGTTAATAGAAGTTAATTGTATTTCTTTTGGGAATGAATTACATTTCAAATTTTATAATATTTCAGTTATTGGTAATTTTTAGTTTTTTCATAAAATTATTTTAAGTGAATATTTGATCATTTCAGTAAAATTCTATATATTTCTGTATATTACATTAATTCTGCTCTTCTTTTTATAGAAAAGGTGATAGAAAGATGTGTAAGAACCTGGAGTTCTTACACATTTTGAATCGCATTTCTCTGCTGTCAAACAGTGGTTCAATAATTAGTAATATCTCTGAGCCACTAGGAATGTTATGAGAAATGAACTGATTATAACAAACTGGCATGCTTCCCTTAATAAGACTTTAACTATGAAAATTTTTTATGTTTTCTATGCTCATAAATAATTTTAAAAACAAAAGCAAAATGCCCCTGCAAATTTTATTTTTCTTGTTTTCTGATAAAATTTTATTTCAGCCAGTTATGTGACAATAATTTCATGGGTTCAGCATGTATACTCAGGTGTATTTTAGAATTTCTGAAGGCAGTAAATAATATAGGTTCTTTCTGAAAATTTAAAATAATTATTTTTTCACTATTTTAAAAATTATATTTTATTGTTTGTGCCATTGGAGTTGTGACTACGTCACTTCTAAATCAAAATACACATGAAAGAGTATGCAAAACTGAATAGAAATACATTGCCTAGTGTGAATACATTGCCTAGTATTTTATGATTTCCAACTACATTTCATACATATTAGAACTAGTTTTCACCAGTATTTCCTCTCTTCTTTTAACCACATTCATTATAATCAAAATCACAAGGGAAACCAAGATACTGCTTTCCAAGGTAGAATATTTGTGATTCTGTTTACTCTTTGTCTGTACATTTGGGTTTGCTGAATCTTTGAACTTAATATAAAGCACATTTTTAGACTCGCACATTTAAACTGACATGTTTATAAATACCTAAAATTACAGAACTAAATGCAGCCTGATCCTGTTTCTGAATGGTCATGAGGCTTTAGCTTAATTGACTGGCTTGATTTTCAGCTACTTTTATTTCCCTTGCCAAACATTCTACTAGACATGTTAACAAGAAATGAAATGGTCATAAGGCTGAGATCCAGAGGAAGAGAGATAAGCAAAGGTTTGTGTAGCACTGTATACAAACACAAACATTGGCCACTGTAACCAAGAGTGGCTGTATAAGGCAAAATATGTGTGACTACATTCATGATATGCATTGAATTTTGTTAGATATTAGTCTTCCTAGAATTGTGTTAAGAAGGGAACAAAAAATTTATAGTTATTAATGGAGAACATGCATGTGCAGAATTTCATTCATTCATACATACATTTATTTATCCATTCACATAATTTCAGGTCAGATCTCTTGGATCAGTTTTTAGGCATTTGATTTTCCATTTCAGGAAAGAGAGGTTTCCAGAAAAATGTTGAATCTTCTCTTTTTTCTTTAATATTTTCTAATCAAAGGTCAATTCAAATTTCATAGAAGCAAGTTCTGGAGACTTAAGGTTTAGACTAAAATGAGTTTTCAGACATTACCACATATAATGTGTTACTCAAAATATATAACTAAATCACTCTTATTGGAAAATAGATTGAGGTATCAATTGATTGTAACATATGAAAATTTAAATACTTTTTATTACTTCTTAATAAGATACACAGCTTGGGATACATTCAAGTACTGAATGTTAGAATTATAACCTTCACCATAGTAATACATAATTCATAAAGTATGAATTAAGGGTTTTCACCTATGAAAGGAAAAAAATCAAAGAAAACTATTTTCTATCATCAGAATGACAAACTAAACTTCATGACATAAAAAGATCTTATGAAGAAAAATTATGTGTACTCATAAATTAGGTGTGCACCGATGTTTGTAAAAAAGTCTGTTATTTGCTCAAGGTCATCCATCAGTACTCAGTCAAGTCTTAACTCAGGTCTTCCATACATGGAGGAAGAGTGATTTGCCTTCCTTTTGTAGCATGATCATTTTATAGTTAAAACAATATTATAGCAACAATAAATGAGTATTACAGTGTGGCAATATACTGTATACATAAGCTTTGAAACCGTATTGGATATCTGCTGCAATACTAGCTAATCGTGTGACCTCAGCAAGTTTCCTAAATTCACAATGTTTTCAGTTAAGGAATCAATAAAATTAGAATAATACATATTACTAATACATAAGGATAATGTGAAGATAAAGTGATATAAAATATGTCAAGTACTATTGTAATGTTACATGATTCTAAAAATACTAGTTTCCTGTATATCAAAAATACCAGTTTTTAATACATGTTTTCTATTTAAAATGTTTGTTTTGCATTACATATTTCAAGTTATGATCATAATGTATGTAGAATGATATATTTTCAGCCCTGGTTCTTGTAGTATTATTATGTACCAATTGTTTAAACTGCAGTAGTCTTTAGTCATTTTAATTCAGATTAACTATAGAATTGAAACTCCCAATTGTCTAAATCGTTACCTATAGTGGAACATTTACTCTATTTGTAGACCTACATATCAGTATATTTAATACCTTTGTGTCTAAAGCTTTTTCATACCTTAAAGTTTCTTTTAGATGAATTTCCAAAGGTAATGGCATAGTGTATTCAAGTTACAATTATTTCTTTAGCTGTATAACTTATAAACTGTGTGCTGTTTAGCTAATTATCCTTTTCATACCTTAGTCTTCCAATGTGTAAAATGGAAATGATAAATAGTAAGTTACTATATATAAAATAATTAAACCATTACCTTGTGTGTAATAAGTGTTATTTAAATACATCTAAATGCTTGTTAAAAGTTTCAATGGTATTTAAGGCCACATATTTTTAAAATGGTTATTATAAGTTACTTCCAACAGCTAAGCTATTTTTTAAAAGATTTTATTTATTATTTCCAGAGAGAGGGGAAGGGAGAGAGGCAGAGAGGGAGAGAGGCATCAATGTATGGTTGCCTTTCACCTGCCTCCAGCTACAGACCTGGCTGGAGACCTGGTTTGCAACCTGGTTATGTACCCTGTCTGGGAATTGAACCAGTCACCTTTGGGTTCATAGGCTGATGCCTTCCAACAGCTATTTTAATCCAATTTTTCTTTTAAACATAGCATGCATTTTATCATTTTAATGCATTAATTGGATATGATGAAAAAATTAAAGTTATTTAGTCTTAGTTGCTCTGTACAAGTCACATGTTGAATCCATGTGAATTAGATTTACTTGTTTCTGGTGAAGAAACAAGCACAAGAGAATGCTTAACACATAGCCCTGTGAATACCTGTGGAAAGTATAAACGATTATGGAATTCTTGGTTGTATCTTGAGCTTGAAGACAGAAATACTTGATTTTGTAGATAAGCTAAGATGCAATTAAAATGAAGAAAAGGCCATATTTTGTGTTTATGGAAAGCTATGCCAGACAAGCCAAGTTAAATATCACAGGTTATTGGCTCTTATTCTTAAAAATAAAAGTCATCATTTGAAAAAATTTTATTTTTGATTGAAAATTTTTTCAACTTTAATTTTTTTAATCCCTCAGGTGTACCAAAGTGTTTTATATATGTTCATTGCATACATGATTCCTCATGTATCAAAATGCATTATATATATTCATTGCATACTTATTGGACTCTACTAATGATTAAATATTTAATTTACCACATACC
The DNA here is from genome assembly GCA_004026585.1 of Noctilio leporinus. NCBI lineage: Eukaryota > Metazoa > Chordata > Mammalia > Chiroptera > Noctilionidae > Noctilio > Noctilio leporinus. Next base: position 138,821 of record PVIW01003998.1, on the reverse strand, counting down.
TAGGTAAACCAGTTATGATTGTCACAGAATACATGGAGAATGGTTCCTTGGACAGTTTCTTACGTGTAAGTGGAAGATTTTTATATACATTCACATATATCTCATATCTCTTCCTATTTATCTATGCACGTATATACATAAATATGGAATGAATTATTGAAAATGTTGAAGACAACCAATGATGTTGTACCAAACAATCAGATAACCAAAGTTCAAGATAGAAGTAAAAAACTTACTGAGAGTAAATAACAGAGGAAGATATAAATTTGAATCTTTATCTTGAGGCATCCAAATGTTAATAGTTTATATTTTTAAAACAAAATTGTTCAATCTCTTTGGTCTTTTCATGTTGCCAAGACTCACATCAGTTAAAATACCAAGAAAAAGTAATCCTAAAGTAAGACAAATAACATTGACCTAATATTACCTTTTCTTTATTTAAAGTCACCTCAGACTGCTATAAGATAAAAGACCATTTATCTCTCAACCAGTTCTGTCCACTCAGAAAATAGGCATGTGTTACAGTGGTAAAGTATCCACAATTTAGTTATGGTATTATGGAATATTATGTTAAAAAATATACAAAAATTTTATACTATCAATCACTAGTCACAAGGAATGCAAGGAATAAAGAAAGACATACACTCTATCCTCAGTGTGCTTTTGACTCTGTACAAAGTCTGTCCTGAAAGTATTGAGCTTACACTCTTTTCATTATATTCTGATGTTGGCTTGATATTTTTGGGACAGACTGTATAAGAAGTGCAATACATTACATTGGAGGAAAAGTCTAAATTTTATATGAATGAGAAATTAATTATTAATTTTAATATTTGTAAGCCAAATATAAATTTTATTAGAAATCATTTTTCTAAATATATTTCAAACATTATTTCAGATCAGTCCATTATTTTTAATATACTACTGTTCATGTATCTATAACTAGCATGGAATTTTATACTTGTGTATATGTGTGTATTTATGCATGTATCCATTTCCTTATCATCTAAACCACGTATTTCTACTTTAATCCAAGTAATTTGGAAGCTTTTCTAATCCTTTATTTTATAACATATAATTTAAAGATGGGTAGAAAACATATATTTGGTAAATATTTTTGACAAATTTAATATCCTTATTCAAAGCAGTTAAATATCCAGAAAAGTAGAAAGAAGAATGAACATTCAACCAAACAAATGAATTAAAAAGCCTATAGCACAGGATCCACTTCGTTTTGCTGTTCTTGAACTGAACATTTCTGAGGAGTTAGTTTGCCACATAAACGGGAAAATCAGGTTTGAACTTGAAGTAAAAAATATTAAGGTACTTTGTGTAACATAGTCTTTAGTAGTGCAGCAGCTATCCTATTTTGCTTTAGTCTTATAGCCATTTAGTCACATATTTTGTTAGGCTGGAGTGTTTAGAACAAAAAATGTGTAGTCAGTATTGTCATAGCTCAGTATGTGAGATTTTAACCAAGATGTATCTTTAAGAGATACAGTACATTTTAACTGTACATCTGACAATACTTCTCAGAAACATGATGCCCAGTTTACAGTCATCCAGCTAGTGGGGATGCTTCGGGGGATAGCATCTGGCATGAAGTACCTCTCAGATATGGGCTATGTTCACCGAGACCTGGCTGCTCGGAACATCTTGATCAACAGCAACTTGGTGTGCAAAGTTTCTGATTTTGGACTGTCACGTGTTCTAGAAGATGACCCAGAAGCTGCTTACACAACAAGAGTGAGTAACTCCTTCTTTCCCATTTATCTTTGCTTTGAAGTTGTATTATATTGACTGGAAAATAGATAGAAATCATGCCTCACAATGCTTTGTCACCTACATCTTACCCCAAAGGAAATTTATCCTTTAATATTAAAATATTGTTACTAACATGGGAAAATAGATGCTCATTGTTCATGAGGATAGTGATGATTTTTCATTCTGAAAGCCTGTGCATTGATTAAACGCTGCCCTCAAAAGGGCAGCGAGGTTCATATACAACTGAAATCTTGGTATTTTTGTGTTTACCATTTCCCATCATGATGGAGGCATCTATAAATTCTTAGCACACCCATCCAACTATATGTTGTTTTAAAGCATTTTAAATTAATATTTATATAAAAAACCCATGTTAATATTATAAAAAGTTCAAAACAAAGCAACAAAAAGAAGAAAAGTCATTCATAACGGAGCCCCCTGCAAAGAACATTTATAACTTTGTGAGTCAATTCTCTCAGATTTTTCCTGCATACTTTATTTATATACATATGCTTGGATACATAATTAAAATGGGATTATTCATAATACCATTGTATAGCCTACTTTGCTGCTTAGCAACATAGGTCTTAAACATAGATTATTATTAGTAATTTCATATTTTTATGTTCAGTAATTTGATGTATTCTATTTCCTAGTTGTATCACTTTTTAATTTAATTTTATTGTTGTTGTATTACATCCATCCCCTTTTTCCTTCCCTCTGTCCCCTTCCCCACTCACCCACTACCCCCAAAGTCAGTCCCACTTGTCCATGTCCAAGGTTCTTCCATGCTAGTTCCTTGACTAAACTGCTCCCCTTCTTGGCCTCCTCCTCCCACCTCCCCCCTGCCCCACTGAAGGTCTTTTCATTGTATTCATGTATCTGGTTCTATTTTGCTTATTTGTTCATTATTGTCCTGAAATGGGTGAGAGCATAAGGTATTTGTCTTTCACTGACTGGCTTATTTCATTAAGCATAATACTGTCTAGTTCCATCCATGTTGTTGCGAAGGGTAGGAGTTCCTTCTTTCTTTCTGCTACGTAGTATTTCACTGTGTAAATGTACCAAAGTTTTTTGATCCAATTATCCACTGATGGGAACTTAGGCTGTTTCCAGCACCTGGCTATTGTAAATAGCACTGCCCTGAACATAGGGGTACATAGGTTCTCATGAATTGGTGTTTCAGGGTTCTTTGGGTATAGTCCTAGTAGTGGAATTGCTGGATCAAAAGGCAGTTCCATTTTTAGTTTTTTAAGGAAACTCCATACTGTTTTCCATAGTGGCTGCACCACTATGTATGTATGGGAAAACATATTTGCCAATGATACCTCAGACAAGGGTTTGATCTCCAAAATACATAAAGAACTAATGTGACTCAACACCAGGGAGATAGACTGCCCAATTAAAAAATGGGCATTAAAAAATGGCCTGCATTCTTACCAACAGTGCACCAGGGTTCCGTTTTCCCCACATCCTCTCCGATACTTGTTTGTTGATTTGTTGATGATTGCCATTCTGACAGGTGTGAGGTGGTATCTTATTTTGGCTTTAATTTGCATATATCTGGTGGCTAGTGATGTTGAGCATTCATTCATATGCCTTTAGTCCCTTTGTATTTCTCCCTCAGAGAGTTGTCTGTTCAGGTCCTTTGCCCATTTTTTAATTGGGCAGTCTATCTCCCTGGTGTTGAGTCACATTAGTTCTTTATATATTTTGGAGATCAAACTCTTGTCTGAGGTATCATTGGCAAACGTGTTTTCCCATACATTTGGTTCCCTTTTTATTTTTCTGGTGTTGTCTTTAGCTGAACAGAAACTTTTCAATTTGATAGAGTCCCATTTGTTGATTTGTTCTTTTATTTCCTTTGCCCTTGGTGAAATATCAGTAAACATATTTCCACATAGGATATCTAAAATTTTACTGTCTATATTTTTCTCCAGAACCTTTATGGTGGCACTGCTTATGTTTAAGTCCTTTATTCATGTTGAGTTTATTCTGGTGTATGGTGTAAGTTGGTGATCTAGTTTTATTTTTTTGCATGTTGTTGTCCAGTTCTCCCAACACCATTTGTTGAAGAGACTGTTTTTACTTCATTTTATGTTCCTTCCCCCTTTGTCAAATATTAATTGAACGTAGAGTCCTGGGTTTATTTCTGGGCTCTCTATTCTATTCCATTGATCTATATGTCTATTCTTATGCCAGTACCAGACTATTTTGATTACAGTAGCCTCATAGTATAGTTTGATGTCTGGTATTGTGATTCCTCCTACCTTGTTCTTCTTCCTCAGGATTGCTGTGGCTATTCATGGGCATTTTTGACTCCATATAAATTTTTGAAGTATTTTTTTCTATTTCTGTGAAGCATGTCATTGGTATTTTAATTGAGATTGCATTGAACTTATAGATTGCTTTGGGTAGTATGGACATTTTAATTCTTCCCATCCATGAACATGGTATATGCTTCCGTTTATTTGTATCTTCCTCATTTTTTTTCTTCAACGTTCTGTAGTTTTCTGAGTACAGATATTTTACCTCCTTGGTTAAGTATATTCCTAAATATTTTATTTTTCTTGTTGCTATGGTAAATGGGAGTCGTTTTCTATCTTCTGTCTCTGATGATCATTATTGGTATACAAAAATGCTTTTGATTTCTGTATATTGATGTTATATCCAGTTATTTTGCTAAATTTGCTTATTAGGTCAAGTAAGTTTTTGGTGGAGCCTATCAAGTTTTATATGTACACTATCATATCATCTGCAAATAATGACAGTTTTACTTTCTCCTTTCCAATTTGGATACCTTTGATTCCTTTTTCTTCTCTGATCACTATGTCTAGAACTTTCAAAACAATGATAAACAGAAGTGAAGAAAGTAAACAGCCTTACTTGTTCCTTATCATAGGGGGAAAGCTGTTAGTTTTTGCCTGTTGAGTATGATGTTGGCTTCAGGTTTCTCATATGGCCTTTATTATGTTGAGGTATGCTCCATCTTTTGCCATTCTGCTGAATGTTTTTATGGTAAATGGTTGTTGTACTTTATCAAATGCTGAATGTTTTTATGGTAAATGGTTGTTGTACTTTATCAAATGCTTTTTTAGCATCTATTGATAGGATCATATGGTTTTTGTCTTTCATTTTGTTGATGTAGTGTATTACATTTATTGATTTGTGAATGTTGTACCATCCTTGCATCCCTGGGATGAAAGCCACTTGATCATGGTGTATGACCTTTTGAATGTATTGCTGGATCTGGTTGGACAATATTTTGTTGAGAATCTTAGCATCCTTGTTCGTCAGAGATATTGGCCTATAGTTTTCTTTTCTTAGTTGTGTCTTGACATGGTTTTGGGATTAGAATAATATTGGCTTCATAGAAAGAGTTTGGGAGTCTTCCCTCTTCTTGCATTTTCTGGAATAGGTTGAGAAGGATAGGAGTTAGTTCTTCCCTAAATGTTTTGTATAATTCACCTGTGTAGCTATCTGGTCCAGGGCTCTTGTGTTTGGGAGATTTTTGATGACTTCTTCAATTTCACTAGTTGTCATTGGTCTATTCAGGATTTCTGCTTCTTCTGGATTCAGTTTTGGTAGATTACACATTTCCAGAAATTTGTCCATTTCACCCAGATTCTCATATATCTTGTCATCTAGCTGTTTGTAGTAATTTCTTATAATCCTTCGTATTTCTGAAGTATAAATTGTGATTTCTCCTCTGTCATTTCTGATTCCGTTTATTTACCTCCTCTCTCTCTTTTTCTTGATGAGTCTGGTTAAAGATTTGTCAATTTTGTTTATTTTTGCAAAGAACCAGCTCCTGGAATTGTACTTTTAGTCTCTAAGTTATTTAATTCTGCTCTGATCTTGATGATTTCCTTCCTTCTGCTTGCTCTGGGCTTTGTTTGTTGTTGCTCCTCTAGTTCCTGAAACTTTATGGTTAGTTTGTTTGTATAAGCTTTTTATATCCTTTTAGGTAGGCCCGTATTGCTATGAATTTCCCTCTGAGGACTGCCTTTGCTGTGACCCATAGGTTTTGTACTGTTGTATACTCATTGTCATTTGTTTCCAGAAACTTTTTGATTTCATCTTTGATCTCGTTGTTAACCCATTCATTACTTAAAAGCATATTATTCCATCTTCATGAGTTACAGTGTCTTTGGTTTTTTCCCTTGAGATCAGTTTCTAGTTTCAAGCCACTGCGGTCTGAGAAGATGCTTGGTATGATTTCAATTTTCCTGTATTTGTGAAGGCTTATCTTGTAATCTACCATGTGGTCTATCCTAGAGAATGTTCTATGTGCATTTGAAAAGAATGTGTATTTTGCTTCCTTGGGCTGAAAGGTTCTGTATATATCAGTTAGGTCCATTTCCTCTAGAGTGTTGTTCAATGTCACAACATCCTTAGTGATTTTTTGTTTGGAAGATCTGTCTATTGTTGATAGTGGGGTATTAAAATCCCCTACTATTAGTGTGTTGCTGTCTATATCCTTCTTGAAGTCCTCCAAGATTTTTCTTATATATTCAGGAGCTCCTACATTGGGTGCACATTTGTTTACATAGTTATTTCTTCTTGATGGATTATTCCCTTAAGTATTAGGAAATACTCCTCTTTGTCTCTTTTTATGACCTTCATTGTAAAATCTATTTTGTTTAAAATAAGTATTGCTACTTCAGCCTTTTGTTCATGTCCATTTGCTTGATATATATTTTTCCATCCCTTCACTTTCAATCTGTGTTGAGTTTTTGTTCTAAGGTGGGTCTCTTGAAGACAGCATGTATGTGGGTCATGTTTTCTTATCCATTCAGCTACCCTATGTCTTTTGATTGGCACATTTAATCCATGTACATTTAAGATTGTTATTGATTGATATTTATTTATTGCCATTTTCTCCCTTTGTACCTGTGTTCCTCTCTGTTTTGCTCTGTTTCTTCATTTCTTTAAAGCAGACCCTTTAGCATTTCTTGCAGTGCTGGTTTGGTAGAGATGTATTCTTTTAGTCATCTTTTGTCTGGAAAACTCCTTATTTCTTCTTCCATTTTAAATGAGAGTCTTGCTGGGTAGAATATTCTTGGTTGCAGGCCTTTGTTTTCCATTACTTGGAATATTTTTTGCCATTCCCTTCAAGCATGTATTGTTTCTGTTGGATATCATTTGATAACCTTATTGGAACCCCCTTATATGTTATTTGCTGTTTCTCTCTTGATGCTTTTAGGATTCTCTCTTTGTCTTCGAAATTTGCCATTTTAATTATAATGTGTCTTGAAGTGGGTCTATTTGGATTCATCTTCAATGGGACCCTCTGTGTTTCCTGAACTTGAGTAATGTTTTCACTCATCAAGTTAGGGAAATTTTCTGTCATTACTTTTTTGAACAGGTTTTCCATTCCTTGTTTCTCTTCTCTTTCTGGTATCCCTATGATACAGATATTATTCTGTTTCAGTCCTGCAGCTCTCTTAAAACCTCTTTATTCTTGTTCAACCTTTTTTCATTCTGTTGCACTATTTTGGGCTATTTTTCTATGTTGTCCTCCATCTCGCTGATCCAATCCTCTGCTTCCTGTAGCTTACTGTTGATTCCTTCTACTGTATTCTTCAATTCAGAAATTGTATTGTTCATTTCCTCTTAGCTCTTACTGATAGTTTCTAAGTCCTTTTCAATGCTGGTGCTGCTCTCAGTAAGTTCCTTGTAGCTTCCCTGGAGTTCTTTGTAGTCCACCTGGAGTTGTTTATAGTTTTCTTTGAGCTGACTAAGCTCTTTGAGCCTCTCTATCATCATTATTTTGAATTCCATATCTGATAGTTTGTTTGCCTCTGTTTCATTTAGTGGTCATTCTGGGGATTCCTTCTTTCCTTTTGGTGAGGGACTGATTATTTTCCCCAATTTTTGGGTATCTGTTGTTGTTTGTTTTAGTCTTGGATTAATCTGCTTTGATTCCTTGCCTTCGTGGAGCACCCTTCTGTGTTAAGAGATTTGTGGAGTTCAGTGTTGCCGTTTTCTAAATTTCCTCAACTTGTTGCTCTTGGGTTGGGCTTTATGTCATTAACTTGGGCTGTCTGGTTGTATTTTAAATTTATTGTATGTGTTGCTCCTTTCCCTCCAGTTGGCTGATTGAGAGACACTCCTTCTATCCCCTCTCATACACTGTTTTTAAGCTGCTCCTAAAACAGAACCTCCAGTCCAGGCAAAATAACCACACCTTCAGAGATATCTTTCTTCTTTAATCCCCCTTTTGATGCTTATGACCCTAGCTAAATACCCATACCTTCCAAGGTAATCCCCACTTTTAATCGCACCCTCAGCTGCAAACGAACCAGTCTTAATAGGGATGTAGATATGATAAGACTGTAATACAAGGGGAAAAATTATTAAGTTGACTAAAGTATAGATAATTTTGAAAGGTGCAAAGGAGTAGCAAAGATAGTGGGAATATGAGAAAGAAAGCCAATTTATCTCATACAGAAATGGGGAGGGGGAAAATCATAATGCCTCAAGTACAAGTGAACAGTATAAGCCTATATATAGCTGTGGCCTGTGAAGGGCGTGCCAGTTGCACCAGCTGCAAGTTCCTGGCACGCAGTTTCAAGTTTCTGTGGGAGCCTGTGCATGGGTGTGGGTATGTGGGGTTGGACCTCCTTTCTTGCTGGGCCTCTGAGCTGCCCTCTCCCCAGGTGGTGCAGCAGCACAATTTTTGGTCCACCTGCTGCCCAGGCCAGTACACTTCTCAGCTCCCCAGTTCCTGCTACCCGTGGGTCTCTCTTCCTCCACCTCTGGCCCAGGAGGCACTTCCTCTCTCTCAGCCTCCAGAGAGCAACTCTCACACAGTCCCTCCCCTGCAGGAGTTCAATTCCTCAATCTCCCCAAGTTTTTGCTCACTGTCCACACTTTGCTGCTCAGACTTCTAATCATCAGAGAGCCTGAAGCTGTCTTCAGTCAGAGCCCCTCCTCTGGGCAGAGCCACCACTGCCCAGAGCCAACCTCAGCCTGCCTGCCAGTTTGGAACTGTCTCACATGCTCTCCAGTAGGTCTCTGCAGCCTCAGGGTTGTGCTCCCCTGAGTCCAGATGCTGACCGCTCCAATTTTTAGGGACTTGCAGATGCCTTGTGCCCCCTACCCTGTCCTCCAGCTGCTCTGGCACTCAAGAACGCCATCAGCACTGCTCTCTACTTTGTCACCATCTTTTCTCTCTCTCTTAGTTGCACAATTTTTAACCAAACCCTAATTAGTAGACAAATTATTATACCTACTTCTCACCATTTTAAACAAATGTGTGTATAATTCATCTGCATTCATAATTATATGTCTGATAATTTCCCAACAATATATTCTTAAAAATAAACTGAGTCAAAGATTCTGAGCTATTTTAAAAGAATACATATCTATATTCTTGATAAAGCTTGATTCTATCATTATTTTTAGTATTTACTTATTAGTCATGAGGAATTTTATTTAATTGTTTTAATTTGTTTCCTTTTAATTCAAATGAATTTTATTATTTCATCATGGATTTACTAGCAGGTTTCTTTAAAATACTATTTCTTTAAACAATTTCTTTTTCAAAGCAGAATATTTTAAAAATAAAATATAATAATCATTAATGATACTACCAAAAGTTAGCTAGTTTTAACATTTTAATTTTCTATTTCCAAAATATTTTTATACATTTTCACCTGCAAATAATTACCAATTGTACATATTCTTACAAAATTGGTACCATGATATATATTTATATACTGATATATAAAATTATTTTCTCTCATCAATATATCCAATACTTTCATATATAAATTTAATATTGTTTTATAATATACCTTTTTAACATGAAATATAGAAAATTCCAGATAATATTCTTTAAAAAATATTATTAAATAGTGTACAGTACTCCATTTTTTCTCATATGCATAATTTATCCAATCCACTATTAATTAGGCAGAATTCCAAAGTGTTGATATTATTAACAATACTGTAATACATTTTAATATATAACTCATGTCTATTCATAATTACCTTCTCCAGATAAATTTTTAGAATTAAAGTTACAGAATGCGCTACTGTGTGAGAATTTTGATATATGAATCACTCAACTCGTACTCATACTTGTGTAGTCTGTTACTGATTGTCACTCCTAGTAGCAAAATATAATATAAAGAAGCCTGTTCCTCCTTACTCTCTCCAGCCAAAAGAATGGGCAGTTTTCTTTAAAAGTCAACTTCTGCTATTTTCTTCTTAAATTCTAAAATTTTATTCCTGATTTAAAAAAGCAATTCATTTTTTTCCCTCTGAAATCGTCAATCTTGAAAACTCCATTAACAGCCATCAAGACTGTCTGGTAACAAAAATATCACGCTCTGAGAAAGCTCAATATGCTAGACCGACTTTCATCAGTCAATATAGTGATGGGTCTACAGAAATGCAAAGCGCAATATTCTGGAGATGTTACTGAATGTGCTGAATGTTTTAGGGGCCAAAACACTCCTAATGGCTTTATACGTTACATCATTGTTTGCATCATCCATTTTCAATTAGACTCTGCAGTGGATTCACTTTGTTCAGGAACCAAAGTATTTTTTAAAAATGTGTTCTACATAAAAATGTTCTTAGAAATACGGTTCATTAGGTTAAGAGTAAATGAAATAAGAAACAATTTTATATCTAGCAGCTCATTGAATTAATTTAGAACAGTGATTATGACTGAGCAGCTTTGAAAACTTGATGGAATTGCAAAACAAGGGTAATTATCTTCATTGTGCATTTTAGTACTCCTTCCCAGGTGTCCAAGAAAATTAGTCAGTCAACATTCTGCAGAAAAGCATACATTTTGTGACTAAATTATCATCTCAGAAGACAACATATGCAACAGATGATAATATATTTGTCATCTCCAAGAATGTTTTTTATATTTTTACTCACTGCTACTTTCTATTCTAAAGATTTTCTTCATAAACTTCTGCTACAATATGAGTGTTAAACATACTCCATAAAAATACTATTCTTGCTGGTGTTATCCTTGTTGTTATAACAATCATTTTATCCCCCCTAATGTGTCCAGGTTTGATTTTTTAAAAATGGTCTTTATTTGAAATATTCAATTGCTGATAATTAAGTCAGGCTCTAATCCTATGCCACATTCCATTTTTAAATGAGGATGTTTGTTCTTGATACTAACCTTGATTAGATTAACTTTCATAGATTCATTTACACTTGTGCAGGACCAAACGGAAAAAGGTGTTTCTGTGTCAAAATTCCTCTTTAGCATCTCTGAAGTCCAAGTTCAACAGGCTTGTTGCATTTGTTTCATTTTTGGACTATTGAAAATCACACAGATCAAATGGGCTCATTCACTCCCAATGAATAACTGTTTAGAGTTCTTCAGTATTTATCCATTTATTTTCTTGAAACTCCTCAAAATATCCATGGATGCCCTAGATTCCTTCTAAGAATCTAGTTTGCTTTTGCACTTCTGGAATAATTTTGATACTATAATTTAGTCTTCCATTGCATGTAATATTTGATATAATAATTTTATAATTTATTATAAAATATGAGATATGGTTATAAAGTAATAGAACTGCTATTTTGATTTTTCAAACCAACACACTGAAACAATTCAATGAGTATTGCTACACTAAGGTGTCTTTAGGAAACTTGTACTGACTTCAGGAACACTACTGTTACACAAGATGTTTTGTGAGTTCTCCTTTTGAAATTATCTTTAAAACAGATTCTGAATGATACCATCACTCAGAATTGTGTCAGTATAAAACAACTTAATTGAGATAAAATCTCTCAACTCAATAAGCTTATAGTTAATATATAAGAGAAGTAGTATATTATTGTAGTCTGTTTTCTTTTCATCAGAACCAGTTTTATCAAGTGTAGGCATCCACCTTATTTATTTGAGTTAGCATATGCAATGATTATTTTAAAAAAGATGACCATTTAAAAATGTGCCAAGGTCATTCTTTTTGGATAAACACATTCTGGTTACTCTGTTTTACCAATCATGTTACTTTAGTCACACAACACATTTCACCAAGAGTCACTCCAATTAAGAAATTAGCACTTGGTGCCCCAATACATTAAACTGTTCCCATTGCTCCTCAGAAATGTATTGCCTGTGTGTTTTACTTGCCATTCAGTTGACCCTGATTTCTGATGACCCTATGATGAGTAACATCCACAAAGTTCTGTCCTCAGCAGCCCTGCTCAGCTCCTGTAGTCTCATGACTACAACTTCTTTTATGGAGTCAACCCATCTCAAGTTTGTTCTTTCTCTTTTCCTGCTGCCTTCTATTTTCCCCAGCATCATTGTCTTCTTCAAAGAATCCTGCCTTCTCATGATGTTTTGTCATTTTTGCCTCCAATCGACATTTCAGGACATACTTGTTATTTTTTGGTTTTAAGTCGAGAGTAATAGCACTGAAGAATCATTGGAAGCATTTGATTCAATGCCACTCAATAAATGTATGGTGTCTGCTGCTCTCATTTTTGAGAAATCACTGCAATATACAGTCAGGGTAGGACAATGAAATAGAAATTATATAAATTAATTCTATACTTAAAAATTCTTAAACTGGAGGGATCACCTGAGATGTTGAGATAATGCTTAGCCTTAAACCTTAAAAGCAATTAACTCAGTATCAGACTTTTTCTGATGTTGCGTTTTGTGTATAATAAGATTTCCTTCTTTTTTTTTTAAGATTTTTATTTTATTATTTTTAGAGAGAGGGGAAGAGAGAGAGGCAGAAAAGGAGAGAGACATCAATATATGTTTGCTTTTCACCTGCCTCCAACTACAGACCTGACTGGAGACCTGGTTTGCAACCTTGTTATGTGCTCTGGCTGGGGGATTGAACAGTGACCTTTGGTTTTGTAGGTTGGTGCCTTATCCACTGTGTCACCAGCTAGGACCTAAGATTTCCTTCTTTATGTCTTTGATAGTATACCTGAAAGGAAGGGGTCAGTTAGGATAATAATGTACTCTTTTATGTTTTCTCTTTTTCATGAAGAACTTGGATAGGAAAAGAAAATTACTTTCAGTGCTCAGTTCTAGTTATTTCTCACTATTGAGTTATGCAGAAATTCCAATATTGACACTTTCCATTCTACGATATTATTATGCATCCTGTAACTTTTGTACAGTTCCATCACATGTCCATGAGATGTTAAGAGTGAGAAAGTCTATAATGTACTTAGTATTATTGTGAAAATAGTTCAATCTTGCTGGCTCCATAAAATGCAATTAGGGACACCCAGAAATGCTTGGATGGTACCATGAGAACCACTGAGGATACTTTTTTTTTTTTTTAAGATTTTATTTATTATTATTATTATTATTATTTTAAATTTTATTGTTGTTGTATTACATCCATCCCCTTTTTGCTTCCCTCTGTCCCCCTCCCCACCCACCCATTCCCCCTAAAGTCAATCCCACCTGTTGTCCATGTCCATGGTTCCTTTATACTAGGTTCTTGTCTAAGCTGCTCCCCTTCTTTGCCTCTGCCTCCCCCCTCCCCCCAACCCTGTTCCCCCTGACCACTGAAGGCCTGTTCCTTGTATTCATATATTTGGTTCTGTTTTGCTTGTTGTTAGCTTTGCTCATTATTGTCTCGTAATGGGTGAGATCATATGATATTTGTCCTTCACTGACTGGCTTATTTCACTAAGCTTAATACTCTCCAGTTCCATCCATGTTGTTGCAAAGGGTACAAGTTCCTTCTTTCTTTCTGCTATATAGAATTCCATTGTGTAAATGTACCAAAGTTTTTTGATCCAATCATTCACTGATGGGCACTTAGGCTGTTTCCAGCACTTGGCTATTGTAAATAGTGCTGCTATGAACATAGGTGTGCATAGGTTCTTATGAATTGGTGTTTCAGGACTCTTTGGGTATAGTCCAAGTAGTGGAATTGCTGGATCAAAAGGCAGTTCCATTTTTAGTTTTTTAAGGACACCCCATACTGTTTTCCACAGTGGCTGCACCAGCCTACATTCCCACCAACAGTGTATGAGGGTTCCCTTTGCCCCGCATCCTCGCCAACACTTGTTGTTTGTTGATTTGCTGATGATTGCCATTCTGACAGGTGTGAGGTGGTACCTTAATGCAGTTTTAATTTGCATCTCCCTGATGACTAGCAATGTTGAGCATTCTTTCATATGCCTCTGGGCCCTTTGTATATCTTCCTCAGTGAGTTGTCTGTTCAGGTCCTTTGCCCATTTTTGAATTGGGCTGTCTGTCTCCCTGGTGTTGAGTCGCATTAGTTCTTTATATATTTTGGAGATCAGACCCTTGTCTGAGGTATCATTGGCAATTATGTTTTCCCATACAGTTGATTCCCTTTGAATTTTGCTGATATTTTCTTTAGTTGAATGGAAACTTTTCAATTTCATATAGTCCCATTTGTTGATTCGTTCTTTGATTTCCTTTGCCCTTGGTGAAGTATCAGTAAACATATTTTTGCATAGGATACTTTATCTGAAATAAAAACACCTTAAAAGCTAGGTAAATATTTTAGTAGTAACTAAATGATATAGAATAAGACCTGGGATATTGTATTATGTGACATCACATTTTGAAGAAAAAGTTTGAAGCATAATGTGTAGCTGCATACTAAAGGCTGCAAACCATCTTCAAAAGCCTAGAATTTTATTTGCGATACTTGTGATGGGAGCATTTAGCTCTGCAAATTTAAACCATCAAAGAACTTTTGTTGTTGAGAAAACCAAACAAACAAAAAACAAATTCTCTCTTTTTGGCTTCCCATTGTGTGAGTTTCTAAGTATGATTATGGCATTTGTCTTATCTTTACCGCTGAACTACTAATTTACTTTATTTCATTCCAGCAGAGCCATAGTTTTAATGGTGAGAATTCTTTGCCACTGAATAATTTTTTCAGTCTTTCCCATTATGAGATTTTATTGTAAACAGATTAGCATTTTTATATATGCATGAATGCCTTTATGCAGATGGAACCATCTTAAATTTATATGAATAGATAGAATGAAATAGATAGAATACAAAAGTCTAACATGATAGGACTCAATATGCTGTCTTATACAATATTATAGAAAGTAAAAGAAAATGTAGAACTGTGTCTGATTTATATGCTATGTTGTATAAAGCCAATCCAATTCTCAAGTCTACAAATTTCATTTTAGGTGCATAATTACCACATAAACTGATTTAGGGAATTTAAGAAAACCAAATGATTTATTCTTCATCTTTTTCCCTCAGCATTAGATATTTTTATTTTTATTTTTGTTCTGAAGATGCATACAGAGTGATCACCAATTATGTTTTTATATTGGATTAAAATGTTCTACCTTTTGTCGGATTCCCATAGAACCAATTAACACCTATTTAACTATTTTTAAAGATTATATTTTTATTATTTTTAGAGAGAAGGGAAGGGAGAGAGGCAGAGAGGGAGAGAGACATCAATGTAAGGTTGCCTTTCACAGGCCTCCAGCTAAGGACATGGCTGGAGACTTGGCTTGCAACCTCATTATGTGCCCTGGCTGGGGAATCGAACCAGCAACCTTTGGGTTCTCAGGCTGGCGCCTTATCCACTATGCCACCAGCCAGGGGACTTAACTTTTGAAAGGTAAAGAAAGTAAAAGTTATCATAGCATTGTGTATTATTTACAAAGGGTAGAAACCTTATTTTACATCGGAATTTATTTGATATTTTAAGCTTTGTGATGCTACCAATTTTGTGCTCAAAATATTTAGGTATAGCTTTGTCTTATCTAATTTCACTTGCAAGATGTAAAATAAAAAATATGTAGCCAGCCCTGGCTGGTGGCACAGTGGATAAGGCACCAGCCTGCAAAACCAAAGGTTGCTGGTTATATTCCCAGCCAGGGCAACATAACGAGGTTGCGAGCCAGGTCTCTAGCTAGATCCATAGCTGGAGGCAGGTGAAAGGCAACCATACATTGAAAAAAAAAAAAAAAAATGTAGCCAAAGCAAGTGTTTAAATACTCTTGTTCAGAATAACTCCATTCCAAGAATATAAATAACAGAAAATATGAGCCTTTTCCTTAGGAGCTCAAGGACTAAAAACTACACATACCAAAAACTGTTGTAATACAAAAAGATAAATAATATGTCATGTATCATTTACACATGAATAAAAACTAAGTAAATATATAATCAGTGGCCATCATCTAGTAATGTATTTTAAGCTTTGAACCAAAGTAATCAGTGTCAACCCTGAATTCTTATTCTACTATCTTAAGATCAGTATGAATATATCTATATAGCTTTACGTAATAAAGCTGCATATTCAAAAATCAGAAAACTTTAGAAGATGTGGTAATCTCAATTATCAGTGTTGTATCAAAGTTCCATGAAAGTGCTAGTATTTTGCCTTCCAGAGATAAGTAACAGGAACATTTTAGCATGTTAATCTATCCAGATTTATATGGGGAAAAATCACAACTATAATTTTGGAGTGAAACACCAGAGTGAGGAGGTTGTATGTAAATAGATTACACACAATCTCTGGCAGGAACTATTTTCTCTAAAATGCAACATTCATCCACTCAACATATATTCCAGTGCCTACAATATACTAGACAGTGTTTCTTTGGATAATTACTAGGGTAACTCTAATATTTCTGTTTCATTATTTTATTACAAATATATAGTATTTCTGATACACTGAATAGAACTTTCTGATTTAATTGCTTAAAATATTTCTTCTTTGGAAATTTGTATTTAGAGTGCTAAAGATTCAGACATGCAAATGAATTTCTGTAACCTTTTAAAAGAATAAAGTGTTGATTGTATGGAAACCATAAAATCTAACATTTAAAACTTTATTGATCTTTGAAAAAGAACTATACTTATTTAAAATATATGTTTATCCCTATCCCAAATTTTTCATTGTTTCTATTGATAAGAGACATTATACATCAAATGGCCTAATGTTATATTTTATTAAGATAGTAACAGAAACATTATTTGTATTTTATTCCCTAGAAAGAGTTACTTAGAATGCAATGTGAAGAATTTTCTGTATTTCAAGAAATTCTTAAGCCTTTCAAATAAAGTTGAAAAATCTCGAAGGTTCAAGGGATGGGCTTTTGCTACCTAGGAGATCATTTGTCTCTGATCTCTTGCGGCAATCAAACATCTGCTGAAACGATTCTCTCAATGGCTTTTAGATTTGAACTACTGGGGAGTAGAACAGATGCCTCCCCTGAGAGTCTTCTTGGATTGCCCTTCACCTTGTTGTCTACCGTTGTCTACAATGAGCGAAGTTTAGACACTGACAGGAGATAGATGTTAAATCCTTGGGTCAAATAATTTATCTCTGTAGTTCCACTTCTAACCTGAGAAGCCAATATTTGCCTCCATTTTAAACACTCAATTAAGTAGGGTTTACTGAGATAAACTCTCTAAAGTCCTTTGTCACCCTAAGTATGACCTGACAGAGCTCACAGCAGGCATAGTGAACTGTGGATCAGCAAAGCATTTCCTAATTCAGCAAGGAGAGATTTGTATGCATAATTGAAGAAAAGTGAGGCACAAATGAGATATTATGTCTCAATGTCCAGAGATTTCAGCAATTATATTTTGTTTCTTTAGAAATCAAGACTTGAGGCCCCTAGCCCATAGTAAATGAGCTGACTTTGTGTAAGTGCCTGAAAAATCCAGGCTTTTAGCCAACAGTTTCATTTGAACTGTCTAAATTCATTAAGCTTAGAGAACTGAATTGCAGGATCTTTTGAGAAACAGATTTACTGTGTGATTCTTACTCTAACTGCTGTTCATGGCCAAAGAGAACAAGATTTGAACTACTTTAACTAATCCTAGATTAGAGTTTAGCAGTTATGTAATGCTGCTGCCCAGAGGATCCCCAGGATTGTTACTTGCACCGTTTTATTCCTCTCCTTTAACTTTTTGGTAAAAATTTTGTAGATGTAAATCCTGCTATGGCAGCCAATAGATACGCAGTTTAGTTCCAAGCTAGGATCATCTTTAGGGTTCCAGCATAATTTACATTGAAAGTCAGCATTCTTGATATTCATATCAGTTTTAGACAGAAATTTGAAAGTTGTAAGATCTAAGGTTTCTAAGTCAGCACATATGTTAGAGAGAGATAAGATTTAACATGAAGTCAGGTTTTATGTTTCCCATGACCCTCAGTTTGTGAATGACAAGAATCTGCAGAGAGGTTAAGAAACTTGGCTAAAACTTAATAGAAGGATCAAAGCTGAACCCAGAAACCAAGACTCCTGATTAGTAGTAAACTTTGAAATCTAAATGGAACAAGTGAACATAAATCTCCCCATTCCCCAAATTACTGAACTAAAATTTGATGAGACATCAGCACTGAGAGGAACTGGCTCTTCCTTTGACATTGCAAATATGGGGAACAAGTATTAACCTCTGATACTGTTAAGTTTGGATTGGAGATCCCTCTGCAATTCAGTTTTAGTTACACTCCTTATGCTGTGATTCTGGACTTACTCCAGAATTCATAAATATCTGGGGAGTGTGCATATGTAAATATTTAATTTAAAAATCTTGCTTAAATCTTGTTAAAATGTATACATTATTTTTATAATAACTATTTGTGCTTTATAATATTCAGACTACCTAGTAGCATTTGACCAACAAAAATATAAATTGCTAACTAATTTTAGGATGTAGCTCATTAATAGGAGTTGGATCGCCCTTGAAGAATATGTTTGACAGTTATTTGAATAGCATCTAAAATTTAAATATACTTCCCCCTACCCCATATATAAACTGGAAAAGAAACTTCTGAACCTGAAAAAAAAAAAAACAAACAACAAGTCAAGCAATGTGAAGTTGTGAAGTTAAATTTGTTGGGGTGAGAAATGGGGGAGGAAGATAAATTTTTGTGGTCCAAACAGTAGCAGAAAAGTATGAATCAGTTCTGCAGTGGACATTGATGCTTGTATATTCAAGTCATCTTATTTTTGAAATCTCAAATCTTCGATTCCCCAGCCAGGGCACATAACCATGTTGCAAACCAGGTTTCCAGTCAGGTCTGTGGCTGGAGGCAGGTGAAACGCAACCATCATTGATGTCTCTCTCCCTCTCTGCCTCTCTTCCTTCCCCTCTTTCTAAAAATAATGAAATAAAATCTTTAAAAAAATAAAAATAAAATCTCAAATCTATAGTTGCTCAATTTGAAGACAGAGAACCATATCATAAAGTGTATCTAAATTAAAATTATGACCCTCAGCTTCTTTTCATCATATTTCATAACAAATTGGACCCTCAAGGACTCTTACTCAGTGTCTTCTTTTGCCAATTATATTTGTTTCTGAAGCTGTAAATAGTGTTTCCTCTTGGAGTAAACACTCATTTCTTAGTAAAATTTTTAGTCAATGATGCCTTTATCTGATTAAGTAATTGATGCTTAATTTTTAAGTTTCACCAGCAATAGGAAGTTATCCCTTTTTCTTAAGAAAGGAATAAATGAAAAAAGAGAGAAAAATAAAACTTTAAGAAATGGAGGGGAAACAGCTTAAAGAGATGCAGTTATATTTACTAAAAT
Source organism: Noctilio leporinus (assembly GCA_004026585.1). Taxonomy (NCBI): domain Eukaryota; kingdom Metazoa; phylum Chordata; class Mammalia; order Chiroptera; family Noctilionidae; genus Noctilio; species Noctilio leporinus. The sequence continues at coordinate 119,526 of PVIW01003998.1, read as the reverse complement.
CCAAGTATCAGATGATCAGTTCAGATGAATTTGGCCCTTACTTTTCTAAATTAGTGCTGGAATAAAAATATCCGTAAAAAGTGTGCAAATTATGAGGGAAAAGGGGTTAATTCTACTTAATCTAAAATCCCAGATATATCCTGGACTTCATTTGAATTATTTTCTAGTGCATATCAGATTTGAACACACACAATCTAAAGCAGTAGTTCTTAAGCAGGGATGATTTTGTTCTCTAGGGTACAGTTTGTGTTTTCTGGAGACATTTTTGGCTGTCACAATATAGAGGATCCTAATGTAATTTACTGGATAGAGGCCAAAGATGCTATCAAGCATGCTGAAATGCACAAGCAGCTCCCACAACAAAGAATTTAGTTAAATGTCAACAGGGCTACTGTAGAGAGACCTTGTTTAAAGTTATCTAACACATGTAAGAAATATATATAAAGAATGGGAATGGGGATCAAATGTCCCTGTCAGGTACTTTATAATTTCCCCTATTCATACGGAACTGTAGGTTGCATGAGACAGTATAGAATACATTGCTGTTGGTAAAATATGGAACAGCCTAACCATCTGCCTGCCATCAGGCCTTCTAGAATCTTGACCTATGGGCTATCACAGACATAATGCAACAAACAGTACACCTTTTATTCATGTTAAATTTTATTTTCAATTCTTATGATCTAATACTTGAAATTACAGTTCTCTAGCCCCAGATAATGTTATAAATTTTAAATATGGTCACTTCATTTTTGATGTATTGATTTGTTTTATTTAAATGACATTGGAGTAACCTCATAAATGGACATATCTATGAATTCATCATATTTTTCAATCAGCATATGTCTCACTGTAGAATTATTTTTATAGTTAAATTTTTCCTTAGCTTCCTCCAACAATGGAATAAAGTAATATCCATGTACATAGACTAAGAATATTTATTAAATTACCAGTGATGTTTTAAGTTGGTAAAATACCTGCAACATCAATATTGAGACACTTGATATAAGATGCATGTTGTTTATAAAGGTAAATGAAAATTGTTATAACATTCTGCAAATTCTAAAATACTTAATCCATGTGATAGTGAGGTATTTTCATAATTTTATAGATACTTTAGAAAACTGATCTTCAGTGATTCTTATAGTTGCTACTCCTATAGAACTAATAGTGTTATTAAATAATAGCATGAGGGGAAAGAGTAAAATACCAGAACATAACATTATTTTTTAAAGCTGTTATTATATTATATGTTGTCTTATTCTTATTTAATATTGACATATATTCTGAAACACTAGATTTAATATGTTTTTCTAAAACTAAAGTCTATGTTTAAAAATGCTAAAAATTTTCAAAGAAATCAGTAAAACCTACTACTCTATGTCTATAATATAATCATATTCTGTCTCAACAAAACTATCTGCCCCTCTAGGAAAAACAGCTTTGTGCACAGGTGAGCTATGATGTGACACTCCTGTTTTAAACTGAGAGAAAGCAAAAATGATGGAGGAAAGACAATTGCTCCTGTGGACTTCCCAGTCAAGTAGGGTAATTAAGCAGTAGATGGCTCACAGAACTTGGAGTAACCAACTTGACTACAAGATCCCTGATATTCTACCAGTGGGCTCACATATGACCAGGATATTCAACTAAGAATTTTGCTAGTTAATAAAAGCAGGCAAGGAGAAAGCCTTCCAAAGGAAAGGCAGGGAGGGAGGGAGGAAGGAAGGAAGGAAGGAAGGAAGGAAGGAAGGAAGGAAGGAAGGAAGGAAGAAAGAAAGAAAGAAGAAGGAAGGAAGAAAAGCATAATTTAGGAGAAAGGGAATTCAAGTCAAGTCAGTGAGCTTTATTTAGTACCTACTCTGTACATTTGCCAAGAGAATGTCTAAAAAGGACAATTGCTGTCTGCAGTGAGTGAACACTGGCTCATGTGGCTTAATGCTAATTACCTTCAGCTTTGTAAGCTATTGAGCTTTCATAGCCTTGATTTCAAATTATAGTTTGGTCACACTAATTTTAATTATGACAATGGATAGGAAAAGAGCTACTACTTGAGTTCATTTTACTATTGTTGACTGTAGAGAATTTGAAACTAGAGTTTATGATAGTGTATTTGTAATAAATAACACATTCACTCTTTCTGAAACTCAATAATGATTTGCTATGTTGAAATTTTTTTCTGTAGCCTGATTTCGAATTAAGTGTGTGCAATGATATTCTATGTTTATCTCATTTGAAGCCAATGAGATAAACTTGGTATTACATTTTTGCCAATTATTCTCAGAATTCTTGAAGGGAGAGAAATTATGCCCAATGACTATTCAGCATATAGAATAGACTTTGTTAATTGTCACATGTATAAACCTGTTTTCATTAAACTTGGTCTAGGTAGGTACAAATATGTTAATTGGGGAGGGGATTTAAAATGTCATTTTTACTAAAATGTATATATTAAACTATATTAATGTTATTATTTTTAAATGCTATTATTCAGAAGTCAAAAAAGCTATATTCATAGTACAAAGATAATATTTTAATATGTAAGCTGTCTTATCTCTGCTACAAATAAAGGCACTAAAAATATCTTTTCCATGTTTTGAATGTATTGACAGAGAAAAGGGTAATATTAGGCTTGACAACAGATGCTCTAAATTTAAATATGAAAAAAAGAACTTAAATTTTTGTTGAAAAATGCACACTGTGAAAGAGTAAATGAGTGCGTGTGAGAAAGAGGAAACGAAGAGGAAACTTCTAAGACCACATATCCTCTCATCTCCAAGACTCTAAACATTTTCCAGTATATTTTTCTGGTTCTCTAGACCATCATTACTCTAGTGCATGCTAAGTACTGCAGGGTCTTACACTATCTCTCATGACTTTCTTCACCTGGCTCCCACCTCTTCAAATTTGAGTTATTTTGTATCATCAATATAAATTGTTATCTACCTTTAAACTGGACACTTCTCAAGAAGGCAGCAGTCAGTCCCATTCTCTGTGCTCATGTGCCTACAGTTTTATACATTCTTCAAAGCCTAGTGTAAGTCCCACCTCTTTCAAAGTTTTTCCACTGGAAGAGCTTTGCTTGCTTAGAAGTGAGCAGCTCACTTCTATTAAAGCATCAGGATGTGTCAAGTGTTCTGAAGTAGTTAAAGTTGGGTATACTGTTCTCTTCCACAGGAAACTCAGTATACCTATGATTGAATTCTGATTGTACCTTTTGTCATCCTTTCTCATTGTGTTCCTCCACATAATCTGAGTATTTACACCAGAAACTGTTCTTTCAGAATGCATATTTTCCTCCTCTGTGCTTTGATTTATGTCATTTTCCCTTAGAATATTCAAGTAGTAAGCTAATGTTTCATGAGGCTTTACCATGTGCCAGGGACTTTGTTAAAGATTTTCCTAAAATTTGTCACTTAGCTTCACAGTACTATTACTTTTCCAAATAATAGATGAGGAAATTCAGACATAAGAAGAGAAAATAACTTGCCTTCTACATTTCCAGTTCATTTCTCCAAAGCAATATATGCTCCACCCCCTCTACTTGAGAATCGCTTCAGAACCACCAAGCAATACGAAGAGCGACGTCAGTGGAGCACATTTGATGAATATGGCTTAAGAGTTTAATGATGTAAATTCTTTGGAACACTCGTTATTTTTTCTCATTGTGTCACGTATTGATACATATTTTAAAGCAACAGGGGAAAATGGGACAACTGTAATAGAACAACAATAAAAAAATAAAGCTTGGTTTGTATTGACCTCTTCAGTCCCTCTAGCGCTATTTGCAGCTCAGTAGGTCCAGGGCCAGCATGATCAGAATCACCTGGAACTTGGCAGAAATGCAGACCCTTCCTACACTCTGGAACTAATTAATCAGAATTTCCACTCTAAGGAAAGCAAAAGATGGATAATTTATATGCACGATAGAGTTTGAGAAGCAAAGTTTATGTCTCTGATAAAATCCTTACTATTTTTGCATTTAGTTACTCACAACAATTACTTATTATTGCTATTTTTCAAATACAGGACCAGTATGTTATTTATATGTAACTTACCCAGAATGACTAGCATAATACTTCCCATATGGTTGCTACTTGGCACATCTTTATTAAATGTATTTATTAAACTGAGAGCAAATACTATGAGAGTCATACCTTTATATATCCTATAACTCATAGAACCAGTGTCCTTCTCTAGAAAGTCCTGGGAATGTAGTTATCATATCTTCCTAGTATACAAAAGGTACTTCAGATGAAGGGAGGCATTAAATTAATTAAGATAATCAAGTAATATATTATTTCATTTTGAACTTACTTAGTTCATAAATACCTCTAAGTATCAAGGAGTGGTCTTACTTCTTTCTAAATATTAACGTATTCACATTATGAACCAAGATTGTGTGGTAAAGCATAAATCTACTTAAATCAATAATGGTTGATTTGAGTGAGATTCCTCATTCCCTTTTAACATGTGCACATCCACTTTAAGTTGTTTTGTTATAGATGACTGTGTCACAGTTGATACAAAATGTCAGTATTTTTAAATTTTTCAGATTTTTTCTTTATTTAAATTTTTTAAAAATTAATTGAAAGTAAATATTGCATTAAGTGGTGTGTCATCCCTGCTTAATATTAAAATAGAATATCAATGTACATAAACAGAAACCCACATTCCATTTCAGAGGAGAAATACCTTGACAAATTCAGTCAGATTTAAAATTATTATGTAAATATATATATAAATATAAAATGTTTTATTCATTGATTGTGGACATCCATGTGATTTTATACTCAAAGGGAGGAAAGATTCCAATCCGATGGACATCACCAGAAGCCATAGCCTACCGCAAATTCACATCAGCCAGTGACGTGTGGAGTTACGGGATTGTTCTCTGGGAGGTGATGTCCTATGGAGAGAGACCATACTGGGAGATGTCCAACCAGGATGTAAGTATTTATAGACCATGGGCTAGGGATTCAGATGGAGGGATCAAGCTGCACAAGAAAGTGGAGCATAGCGAAACTAGGTGGCCCCCACTGAAATAGAAAACTTAAAGTTAAATTATTTCCAAATCTTGCACAAATATTAACTGAACTGTTTTTATGGATTTGTAGATTTCCATCAAGGGTGGGTTTAGAATTAAGACAAAAATAAAGACATTTGTATTAAAATCTAATGAAATAAGTGACTAACAAGATACTCAGTATTTACCAGGGAGTATTTGACATATTTTTGTTACATGTCTGTATGTAACATTAGCAAAATATAGAGTTCTGCCTTCCTTTGTTAATTTAATTAATGCATCTCTACTGACATTTTGTTTACTTAAATATAGTATTTCCCAAATCAGACAAAACAACCAATCTGTAGCATGTTGTTTCTCAAAATGTATTAATGTTACATATGAATTTAGTTATACAATTGAAGTCTCTGGGTGGAAATAATAATCTTTGACTCTATTATAACTGTGATATGATTTTTCAAAGGATTTTTGTTTTTGTAAGTCAAGTTTTGCTAATGCTTAGTGAAAGGATGCTCTTGGCATATGGGATCAGCACTCAGAGATTTTTCTTTATGCTTAGCCAGAAACCGTGAGCATGATCTCAAAATACATCAGAAGGAAAGCTGAGATGCTTTTAGTCATTCCCTCCTCACCACATATAAAATGGCTTTTAATGTATTTGGATATAAAAACCTTTTTGTACTTCTTCAGACAAGCTATTATTTTTAATAACAGTAATGGGAAAATCAGACTCTCTTTTTCACATCTCTCTTTTCAAAAATTTGTATCAGAGGACCCCAAAATGTGGTCCCTAGACCAGCAGCTTTAGCAAAGCCTGGGAGTTAGTATTAGTGCAAGTTCTCAGACATTACCCTAGGGTGATGGAATCACAAGTTAGTAATCTATATATTAATAAGCTCTCCAGGTAATTCCTTTTAAAATATTTTGTTTATTTATTATTAGAGAAAAGGAAGTGACAAAAGAGAGAGACAGAAGCATCCATGTGAGAGAGCAACATCAATTACTTGCCTCTTGCACACGACCTCCCTCTTTGCAGGACTGAGCCACACTAGTCTGGGCTCCAGATGAGTCTGATATGTAGTAAAGTTTAAAATCACTGCTTTGTGAGATTTAAAAATACAAATAAACTTATAGTTACTTATTTGTGCAACACATGAGCTTTTACCAAATGACCTTACTGTGATTTAAAAGTTATTTGAACTGTGATATAAATAAAATCTGTAAACTGTTTATTTCTGCATTCATTTATATATAGTTTCCACAGAAACTTGTATCACCAAATAGAATTTCTTTATAATTCACTGAATTTTCTGTCATAAAACATTTTTTTAAAGTTTTAATCTGAAAAGTATCTTTATAAATTCTTCTCAATTTATTTTCTCTCTCTTGATCTTCATTTATATACATGTCTGGGCATTCATAATATCTCATGTATTTGATAAGCTATTTTTTAAGATATTTAAAATGAGATTATTTATCTTAAAATATTCATATACATGTACTCTGTCCATGAAGTAAAAGAAGTTTCACCTCTTAAGTCCCCGGAAACTTTGCTTCATGTGCAGGTAATTAAAGCTGTGGATGAGGGCTATCGCCTGCCACCCCCCATGGACTGCCCAGCTGCGCTGTATCAACTGATGCTGGACTGCTGGCAGAAAGACAGAAACAACAGACCCAAGTTTGAGCAGATTGTCAGCATTCTGGACAAGCTTATCCGGAACCCGGGCAGTCTGAAGATCATTACCAGTGCAGCCGCAAGGTGACACATTTGAGTTTGCATCCTGCGCTCACTCTGAAAGGAATGTATTTTCTATCTTCAAGTTGTTAAGCTTTTTTTCTCTCACTTCCCCAACTGTATTCTTTGATACTTATATCTCTCAAGATTGAAGAGGCATACATTTTTTGTCTCCTTTTAAATCTCTCAGGAAGACGTCTCATGCTATTTAATGATAATGATAAAATTCTGTATATTATTATTTTTAATTTTTAAATTATTTTTACAGAGAGGGGTAGGGAGGACAGCAGAGAGGGAGAAAGACATCAATGTGTGGTTGCCTTTTACCTGCCTCCAGCTATGGAACTGGTTGGAGACCTGGCTTGCAACCTCACTATGTGCCCTGGCTGGGGAATCAAACCAGTGACCCTTGAGTTTGTAGGCAGGAACCTTATCTGCTGTGCCACCCACTAGGGCAAATTCTGTATTATTTTTAACTTTCATCTTGACTAAAAGTGAGTCTACATTCAGGCTTGTGTAAGTCTTTGGAAAATAAAAACCTAGGACACATAGCTTCTTTTCATTCTCAACTACATAAACAAAAGAAAAAAGAAAGAGAAAGAAAAAAGAGAGAGAGAGAGAGACTCCTGGAGTGGTGAATTCAAAATGCTTCCAAAATATTGCATTGGTCAGCAGAACCCCACTTAATTAAATAATATTTGTTCAATCCGTATTGTATGTCAATTACATTGTTAGCATCTATCAAGGATACAACTAAGAGTAAAATAATGCCGCCTTTCCAAGACAGCAATACATGTCAATGCATCAAAGCTATACTGCAACCCAGAGTGCACAATGTCTATTAGATTTTATGTATATTCCTCCCAGCAAAGAATCACTAGGCCCCCTTAGTGGTTTCAAAGACTGCAAATTAAAGTGCACCTACAAAGTACAATAGAAGAAATAGGTGAGGAGAGATTAGTTTTGTCAGGGCCATACATAAGAAAAAAAAGTGTTAATATAGTTGGTGTTTTTCAGGGAAACTAAAGGCAAAGCTAGTTATCTGGTTTAATAATTTGCTTTCTCATTGCATACATAAGAGAAAACAGTTTTTATATTTGATGGTGGATATTCTAATGGTAAAGTAGAGAGTTTTAATAAAATAACCTACACTTAAATGTGCACACAAATCCATAGTACTAAGGGATATATATAAATATTGCATAATGCACAATAATGCATATGTAAAGGTGTAATATTGTGCCTTGTTGGAAGGTTTCCTTTTTTATGTCTTTTTTGTACATCTGCTCTTTTGACTGACAATATTGGCAGTTATTATTTGCACACTGGTAGAATATTTACTAGTGCACTTTAGGATAAAATAAAATATTTTTTTATTATGCAAACAGATATAATTGTATTAAATATTCATTATCCCATTTTTACACTGCCTTTAAATAAGATGAATAAGGGGAATCTAAAACAAAGTCTTAATATCAGCATATAAGTTTTATAGATTATTTGTTGGAAATAACATTTAGAGGTCACTGAGACTGAACTTAATATATGTCTTAAGTGGCCAAGACTACCTATAACTTATCATGTAAGAATGAATTTCTGCTCTAAGTTTCACAGAGAGAGACTACGCAGATACTTGGAAATATACCTGACAATTTAACAACTAACAGGATAGCAAACTTGTCCTTTCTGGGGCCATATGGTCCTTATTTTGTGTCCTGAAGTTACTTCTTTTTACCTTTACTCATAGCAATAATAGCAAAAATGAACATCTTTTCAATTTTTTCCATAGCATAAAAAAGACATTCAAAACCATGTCCATAGAATGGTATTAGCCATATAAAGATGAACTCGTACAATGTGATTTAGGGATATTCACTTAATTTTATGGGGAAAATTTATCTTAATATCATATCAGATTATGTCAGGATGTGTCCTAACATCCAAATTTTAATACACTTCTTAAATTCACTTTTTTATTCTTGTTTAAATATAATGAATTTATTTTCTCCTAGTAGGTATTATTTAAAACCTGAGTAAGTCCAATGTATTTTGTCACAACACATGTAATTGTAGGGAAAAATAAGTATTTTTCTAAAAAGTACCGTCCATTTCAATTTACTAAATGTAAGAGTTTTGAAGCCCTAGCTGGTGGCTCAGTGGATGGGTGCTGGCTTGCAAACCCAAAGGTTGCTGGTTCAATTCCCAGCCAGGGCACGTAACCAGGTTGCAAGCCAGATCTCTAGCCAGGTCTGTAGCTGGAGGCACATGAAAGGCAACCATACAATGATGTTTCTCTCCCTCTCTGCCTCTCTCCCTTCCCATCTCTCTAAAAATAGTGTATAAAATCTCTAAAAATAAATAAATGTAAAAGTCTTGAAAATTATTTTTATATACTTACTAACTGCCATTGAAATACAAAACAGGGAGGATTGTGTCATTATGAATTCATTAGCAATAACCTCAAATTATCTTACAATAATTTCAATAATATTTTTTTATTTTAGAAAGTTTGCTTTCCCACTTTTGACAATGATTATTTCATCTTTTTTCATAACTGATTAAACTCAATGCCTTTCTCCTTTCATTTTTCCAGTGATGCTCTTGCTACATACTTTGTTGGAAAAATATATGCTATCAGATGGGAAATTCTACCAAAAAAAACTTTCTGGTGCCTGGATGCCCTCATTCACCCATCTTCTTGTTCTTTCCTCTAATTAAAAGAGAGAAAGTACCCGTGTGCTGTCAGAGACAAATTCATATTCTCTCTCTTTCTCTCTCTCTCTCTCTCTCTCTCTCTCTCTCTCTCCCTCCCTCCACTTTTTCTCTCCCTTCCCCTCACATCCCTGGCCTCCATATCCAGGCTCTTCCTTTTTGCAGGTTCAGTGTCAGAAAAATACATTCTGTTCTATTGCATTGTTTCTTAAATTTCTCTGGTGATAAGAACCACTGGAGAAGCTTATTAAACACACAACTACCCACATCTATCTCAAGTTACTATTTCATAATCTCTAGGGAAGTGACATCAGGTCATTTTTACCAGCAGGTGAATTCAAAAGATTCTGTCTGTCAATATTTCCTCTGTCCCACATCTTTGCCAACTATTTCCTTATTTTTCTACCACCCTTAACAACAAAATAAAAGTCTCATATACATCTCAAAATTATTATCCTGAAATTTTATTTTATTTTACTTTATTATTTTATTTTAATTTTACTTTCTCCAGATAGCCTCAATGTTCCTAACTGAGTTGAGTTCACCAGCACCTATCCATTTGCCCATTAGGATTAGAGCAAATCTTGGTGCTTCCTTCTTCCCCTCCACACTTTGATCCTGGTGATCATTGGATCAACATAATCAATCAACACTCCTTCCACTACAAACACAATCTTTCCACTACAAGTGCTCTCTTCTATATATACATATACAACTTTTTCTCCTTCAACCTAGACCACTGCAAGAGCCTTCTAATGTGTCCCTGCTACCATTTTTGCCCTATTCCAAGCATCTCTTCATATAGCCTCTAAAATTTCCTTATCAAAATAGATATGATATAATTTTGGTCACCTGCTTATAACCAATCTTAGAAAAAAATCCAGACTCCCTCTGATGATTTAAATAGCCATGCTTCTCCAATGTCATTTCTTTCATTCAAATGTGTATTTATTCATTTTCAATGATTATTGATTGTATGCCAATCTACTATGTGCTAGCTGCGGGTAGAACCTAGAGCTAAGGACACAAATAGGGTCCTTGCTATCCTGGAGCTTACATTATAGAAGATGTATAATGCACAATAGGCAAGTACAGTTTAGAGGAAGAAAATAGTTGTGATAGATAATATAGGAGTAGTTGGAAAGCATCCTTTGAGGAGTAGATATTGAGCTGAGGCCTTAAGAAAGGAAAATAGCCCTGTGTTTAAAGAACCCCCCATCACCCACCCCAACCCCCAAAAAAGTAATCTTGGCATAGGAATATCAACTGCAAATGAATCTGGAGAGCTCTAGGAAGCATCAGAATGATAATGTGACTGAAGAGCAGGAAAGGAAGGGTCTCTGACATGAGTCTAAGAAGACAGATTGCTGCAGAAACACCCAAGGCTGCCCAGGCCATGGTGAGGGCTTTAGAAGTTGAAATACACCAGGAACCCATTAAGGCATTTGAAGCAGAGAAGTGATATGATTTGATGCACATGACTGCTTATGCAGGGAGGGGCAAAAGTGTGAGGAGATGGCAGTTTCAACCTATCATGTTATAATATTTCACTTAAACAATACTGCTGCCTCAGTGACCAGCATCTAGTTCCTTCAGAAAGAAAAAGTATTTCAGATGTGAAGACAATAGCACATACTTTTTTCTTAGCTTGGATCCTCCTTTGCACCCTTCTTTATTGAGGCAGCAGCTTCTACATCTTTATTAATTGAGGCCTTCTTTGGCAACACAATTTAAAGGTTAACACCATTATTCTTTTATAGGGCACCATATTTTTTTTGTGTGTATTCTTTTTAAGCATTAATTTCCCCAATAAACTTGAAGCCCTCTGAGATCAGACACTACACTTCTCTTTTATTCCCAGTGCCAGGTTGATAGTGGAAGCTCAATATATGTTAACTACATGAATACATATTAGCTAAAATAATAATAATTTTCCATTTCAACAGAGCCACTACTTTTAGAAAAATATTCTAGTTTTTTTTCTATTCAATTTTCTATTCAGCAGACCTTAGTCGTATGGTAAAAATGCTTAATATTCCTCCTACGCAGAATTACATGCCAGTTAGCCTTTCTGTCAACTCAGCCAGAAACACTCCTCAAAACACACTTGGCAACTGCCCAGATCTGAGTGCATGAATGGCACTAAGGATTCAAATTTCTGAATGCCTGAGTTAGTTATATCAGTGTATTGAATTATGCCTAAAATATCCTTGAGAAAATAACAGTGATAATCTATCTCTTATAGGGATAATGTTCCTAGAGTCTGCCTGAGTCTAGTTTTATGGTGAAGTTTATTTCATACAATACAGAAATCTTTCTCTATGCATAATTTCACTTTTCAATCTTTGTTAGAGTTGACGATTCATAATAGAATCATTCCCAAAGAATCATCCACTAAGAGAGTCTGTGAAGATCTGTGCTGAATAGGGGAAGGGATATAAGTAAGTGATCAGGGTATGCCAAACTAAAGCAATTTAGATGTTCCAGAATTGGTGAGACAAGAAGTTACATTAAATTTTATATTTGCTTTTTAGTAATTGATTTATTTTGCCAAAAGTAGAGAATTGGTGAATCCAGGTATAAATTTGAAGGTTTTATTGTCCATCTATATGAAACTGCAAATGTTTATGTTGTGGTATTTTGTGCAAGGCATTGTGCTAGGGCCTGTGATGAAAATATAGGTACAAGACCTAACCTCCACCACTGCTTGCATTTAAATATAGGAGGAAAAGACATTTTAAGAAATGTCTTTGACACTCCCAGACTATGGAATTATTGGAGCAAGTTGTTCAGGAATGTGAATTCAGAAAGTTTTACTGATGTAGTTAGGAAATGGTGACTAGTGAGAGGTACAGAGTGATAAGTACCAGAGAGTACTCCAGGTTCTGAACGCGCAGGGCATGAGAACAGCACTCCTATGGCGGCAACAGCAGGAAAAGTACGATGCGTAGCCAATGAGCCTTCTGGATGCAATTAGCCCAAGTCCTACAAGAAGCTGGAAGTTCACATCTCGAGCTGGGGAAAACATTGAAATTAAATGGATCTAGGCAGACAATTCAGAACATTCTTTGCATAAAGATAGTAAAAGAAGCCACAGTCAGAAACATGTTTAGCAAGTACAGCTCTCCACCTAGTAATACTGGTTTTCACCATTCTTGCATCCACTTTTATTTTTCTACAATTGTTTTATTTCTAAGTAAGTTTTTATATTCCATGGGTTATCATTATACTGTAGTTGATGAACAGTGGAGGGTGTTGGTTCACCTAGGTTTGCAATGAGACATTCCTCACCCCAATCTACCAGCCTGCACTTTTAAGCCTCTCCCTGATGCTTCTGTGATGCTCTGGGTTCCAGAGTCCATTTTGAAGCCTCTAAATGCCTCAGTCATTTAGTCCAGAAGTCACAAATTCAAGCATCTATAAGAGCCAAGAAGCTAATTGAAATGAGTGACTGCTTCCATCGTATGTGATAGGGGATAGTGGTAGCCAGGGACAGCTTCAGGTTTTTTATGAGGAGAACCAATCAATACCAGTGGATGGCAATCCTAGAAGGAGAAGGGTAGGGGGCATGAGTTGACATTTCAGAACATTATCCCACTGCATCGAAAGGAAACAGCCTCTAATGCTTTGGAGAACAGTACCTATTACAGAGCAGAAGAATGTGAAATGACAAGTAGAAACAGTTAAGTCCGAGATTTAGATCAGAAAACCACAACTCAAAAAATTAATTTTTCAGAAGTGGAGAGAGTGAACTGTTATCAAATGCTGTAAAAGGCTGAGGGGGGAAAAAAGACAATTGAGGAAGAGCTTTTCAAGGAATCAATGAAAAAGACATCAGCTTCTTTTTCAGAGAACTATTTTGAGTTTTTAGAGTAATAGATGAGATACAAACTTCTGAGAGATTTAGTTATAATTCGATGATGAAAAGAAACAAGCAAAGTGAAAATAGTGTTTTTGAGAATTTTTTTTTTTAAAGTATATAAGCAAGCCCTGGATGGTAGCACAATGGACAAGGCACTGGCCTGTGAATCCAAAGGTTGCTGGTTCAATTCCCAGCCAGGGCACATAACCAGGTTGCAAGCCAGGTCTCCAGCCAGGTCCTTAGCTGGAGGCAGGTGAAAGTCAACAATGAATTGATATCTCTTTCCCTCTCTGCCTCTCTCCATTCCCCTCTCTCTAAAATTGATAAATAAAATCTTTTTAAAAAGTATATAATCATAGTGTATATGTGTAAAAAAAAATGAAGTTCTCTTTTTCTTAAGAATTGAAAAAAACTTAAAGGAGTTCTTGATAGAAAATGGTGCATTATAAATAAATAAATAAATGGTCTTGCACAAAAACTATTTTTTACTTTAAAATAGTCTTTGTTACACATACAAAAGAAATAACTAAAATTCTTTTAAAAGAAAGTATATGAAGAAAAAGAAGCAATATGCAAGCTTAGTTTTATAACATAGTTCCTGCTTTAAATAAATTGATTTAGTTACTTCTATGAATGTAGCTAACTAAAACCTAAAAAGGTCATAATAAAAATTAAAGATGAATTTATTTCTATTCAGGCAGTAAGATACTCTTTCTTTTTGGATGTTTAACTTTAAAATGACATTCTTTAAATTTATAGGCTTTTCACACTTCAGATCATTTAATTTTTCAATACCACGACAAATTTATAGAGTGTAAATTTTTGGCATAAAGTATTAAATAATATATTCAATATATTCAGGACAAGGTTTTAAAAAGAAAGCAACCAAATTCATGGCATCAATACTTAAGCAACATATATAACATATTTATAATGAGATTCTGAAAACTCAACTGCACTTAATTAATTTACTTGAAATGATATTAAATACATTATTTCATTGCATTGATTATTAAGTTTGAAAGGATTTATTTTTATTAACTCCCAAGATAAATCGAAAGAAATAAGCAATGTCCCACAATTTCCCCTGTTAATGACATTAAATTATCATTAATAAAATGCTTCTGATCTGTGAAAATACATAACATAATTCTTTTAGAGAATAACTGCTATTCTGACAAATACATCCTTTAAGAGAAATCTAATAACCAAAAAGCTTTCTGTGTCTCCAAATGACTTTGACCTCTAATTCTTAAACTGACAGGGTGACATTCCTCATTGAACAAATATGATACTGAACTTTTAGAGGGAAGCATATACATGCTAAATACCCAGGTGATCTCTTTATTTGTAATCTTAAAATCAAAATGGGTAATTTTACTACTGGGAGAAATTAAACCAGATATAATGGCTATCACTGCAAAGATTTTTATCTTCAGGTATAAAGATAACTAAAGTAAACACAAGGACTTTACATCTCCTTAATGAGCTATTTACATACTAATCTGCTATTGAGAGCTATATACAATCAAAATTATTTTTTAGTTATTGATAGCAAATTAAATTCATTTAATTCTATCTGAAATTTTAATGATAGAAATAAAGAGATCAAAATCATCATAAATCCACTTTTTTAAAAATGGCAAATACAAGATTTCCCCCTGAATTACAGCAAGTTATTATTGGAAATAACTTAAAAAGAACACTAAATTACAAAAAGTATTGAAAATTATATTAATATTTTATATGCTAATAAAGGTAGAAATAATACTTTCTTTAAGAAATTACCCTTTAGAGTTAACATACTTCCGAAAGTATTCACAAATACAAAAAAAAATTTAAAGAAATATAGTTATATAACATATATCTCCAAACTTATGATATTTATTTCTAGACTCAGGAGATATTTACTTATTGATCCAAAAATGTGTATTAATCATTATTTTTAATACAAAAAATACAAAGCCCTTTATAAACCAAAAGGGGTCTTCCTGCATTACAAAAGGATAACTGAGTATTCAATCGTAGTGGTTTAGCATTCTCATGCAATATAAAATAAGACCATTATGAAAAAATATTCTTGGGGCTGTCACTTACCTATTGACATTTGTTTCCCAATATCTGGAGCTAATCGATATGAAAGCATTTACAGATGAAATAAGAGTTGATGGGAAGAAAATATAGGTGTACCTCTTTAATGTAACAGTATGAACATCCATAAAAGAACGTCAAAAACCTAAATACAAGGAGGGAGAGGAAAGTTATTTTTTTGCTTCCCCTGAGCAAACATATAATTTCCATGATTTCTTTTTAATGACTGTGGTCTGCAGCCAGTAGGTACTGATTTATGAAAAGCTGTAAAAGATCAGGTGGAACTCTGCAGGACATCGTTTACAGCTGCATGGATTGAAACCTATCTAATTTGTCTAGTAAACGTGTGAGCTCATGGTGCACATCACCCAGTCAATAAATTTCCCCTTCAGACCCAATGTCTGGGGCTGGGTCTAAAAAAAACGCCAGTGCCTGCAGCTGCTCAGAAAGCCTACATTCCCTTGGTGTGCATGAAGAGACATCACAGGCTCTTCACAGTGAGAGACAAATTCCTATCCATTGATAAACTCTCCAGATGTCCTCTCAGAGGAGGAAAGGAACCAATTTTATTTGAAATCTCCAGGGAAATCCTGGAAGTGGAAAAATGATACTTTGCAGGGCTGGTTATTCTGAGGTCACTGGCATTAAAATTAGGCCATGCTTTGTCTTCATTGTACTTTGATCCAAGTAATAAACAGAAAAACTCGGTTGGGATCACTCTAATCCCTAATCCACACGTCCTGTTCTATTTCAATCTGTTTATACTAATTTTCTCTAAACCCTTGTTGAATCTGGCTATAGTGTTGAATTTAAAAATACAAACCACTTTGAATTGAGAAGAAAAAAATTCTGCATTTTGCTGTTAGGCACGCTTCATAAATATTCTGAGTAAATGTACTGGGGTTTCATTCTTTATACCCATGAACCCATAAATAAAAAAGTATTGCTATTCATGAAACCAAAGGTTGACAACTGTTGGCATTAGAGTCCATGTACAGCTACTGTAGAAATCCAAACTGTGGTGTGTGTACACATGCCCTATAGATACTTTAATATATTATTGTCTTCTTTCTAGATCTCATTTCATTTTTCTTATAGAATGTTCTCACGTCTGATTTAATGTTCTTTCTATTAAAGTTTTTTACTAATTCAATGACTTTTACAATGGATCCAATGTTGTACCTAATTCTGGCTAGTGACAAAGGTGGTTTCACTCATGGTGGCTATTCCAAAAAAAACCCCAAAATATTATTTAACTTCTGGAACCTGAGTTCCTCAAGTTCCTAGAAAAATTAAAACCTAAAGATTTTAAAACCTAAAAGTTTTAAAATATAGTTCTAAGGAAACTTTATTTTAAAACCTTAAGTTTTAAAAATTAAGTTCTAAGGAAAAAAACAAAATCAGGAGATTTTAATTTATTAAAAATAAGCTTTTTTTCTTTTTAGATGAGTAATTTTAAAAGCATCATAGAAAATTACTTATATAAATTCTACAGAGAATAATTTATAAAATGTTGTATTTATAGTGTTTATATACCTAAAGAAAACAAACACAAAGTTGAACATTTCTGGATCATTTCCAGATTTTCATTGTAAAATAATGCCTATGTTTGATTTCTACTTTTTTAAAAAAGATAACCTCTGAGGGTTAAAATTAAACTTTAACACATAAAAACTGATAAACCCTATAATTAAAGTTTTAGCTTACAATTAAAATGCTTGAGGTAGAGAGGATTAAAGTAGAGTTTAGTCCAAAGGAAAGAAAGTTGAAACGTCCTTCACTTACAGCTCCCCTCCACTTCACAAATTATTATGCCAGGGAAGGAACTGACTATTGGCCTTTATTTTTGACAGAGGATAAATATATAAGCAGAACCAAAGTGTTACATTGCCATTTTCTTAAATGCACAATTAAATTTTTACAATACTTTTCAAATGTTTATTCCTTCAAAATCCAAGCCAATAGTCAATGGACACTACTCTCATGTGACCCCAACAACAGGATGCATGTCTGGAGCATGATGCAAAATTATTCAGGTTTTTAAATTGTGACCTTACATTTAAGCATGTCTCATAAGCATGTCAGGGAGTGAGTTGAAGAAATATCATCATATTAATAGGAATTGCCCTTTTAAAAATTCTTTTTAAATGTGGATAGAGTTGACTTTTATATGGACTTGCTTCACAGAGATATTTTCTCATGAGAACATAAGTTTTTACCACATACTTTAGATGATAATCAGGGTTTGGTATTCATAGGTAAAACACTGTACAGTTTAATTGTGCCTGGAAGGTTCACTGCTATTATTTCATGCTATTTCTGAACATATTGGAACTGGTATCTTAAAGAGCTTAATTTGTTTCTAAGATAAGGGTAAGTGCATGTCAACAAATTTTTCATTTGTTTTGGTATCTTCTGAAAATTAATTCTTAATGTTGAATTTAAGCATTCCAAATAATGACTTTCTTATTTATGCAAATTATTAAATTTCAATATGTATGAAAATGTGAAGTTTTAATTTTAAAAGCCTTAATATTCAATAACTTAAAAGTAATAGTTTTTTAAAAATTTCAAAAGCTCAATGCTGATTAAATCAACTACAGTGCCATGACATGTGAAAGATTCTGAATGATAACTCTGAACAGGTGAGAATCCAAGTGTGTACTCTCAATTATAAGGTAAAGATTAGGTAATGATACCTTGTAAGAAAATGGGTCCTGTTCAGGATGTCCATGGAGACATTTGGTCCACAACAAAAAGACCCTAGAAATTTGCTAACATACTCATTAATGAACCATGCATTAAGAGATCCTCAACCTGTCCTCTGTGCATTTCTCCAAGAAGGACTCCTTTTCAATAAATATAATTAATGTAAATCGTGCTTTTCTGCATGATTCAAACCCTGCCACATCTACCTAACCCCATGTTCTATTAACAACTAAGCGACTGAGATTAGAAGAGCTATTAGCAATACAGCCACAACACAATTATTAGATCAAGAAAGCATGATAGTGTTTTTCATGTATTAATCCTGTAAACCACAAGTATAAATAAGCATTATGGACTTGAACCCTGGGGCTTTTCTAAGAGGAAATAATAGCAAACACAATCAATTGTCCCCCTGGCAATTGGTCCCACTCTAATGAGTTAAATGGAGAATTAAAGAGGTCACTGATAGCTGAGAAAACATAACCCAAGTACAGTCCACCAACAGGCAACTTCTTTGTGCTTTTCAGGGATGAAAACATGATCTCTTTCATTCCTTTTACATCTATTTGATTCACTATATTACAGTTGCTAATAAGTTTGTTGTTAGACCTGTAATTATAGAAAACAATTCTAGAAGTTCTTAATACTGATTATATTGTGCAATATAAATCACAGTCCATTTCTCTCTTGCACATGCACTCTTTAATTTTTTAAAATTTATTGGGGCTGATATTGCTTATTAAAGTGATCTAAGCTTCATCTGTACAAGCCTATAATACATCATCTGCCTATTGCATTGTGTGTTCATCACCCAAAATGAAGTCTCCTTTCCTCACCATATATTTGACCCTGTTTACCCTCGTTTACCTCTACAGCACGCCCTACCGCTCTGGTAACCACCACACTGTTGCCTCTGTCTGCGAGTTGTTATTTGTTTATTTTATTATCTTGTTGGTTCATTTCCTCATCTGTTCTATATCCCACATATGAGTGGGATTACATCATGCTTAGTAAAATAAGTCATATGAAAAAAATCCCTCCCTTTGTGCTATCATCTATCATTTAACATCTATCATCTATGCATCATCTCTCTATAGAGAGAAGTATAATATATGAGGTCTGTCCCAAAAGTATCCAGCCAAAGTCAATATAATTAAAACAGATATTTTTGGAACAGACCCCATATATGATCAACTCTATATGTACAGTTGTGTATAATGAGCTCTTCATTGTATTATATATAATGAATTCATTTTGGTGTTTTCACATATACAAGGATTTCATTGGTTACTCATCACTTTTTTTCTACTCTTTTTGTAATTTTAATTTTTAGTGACGTTTGTGAGATTATTTAAATCTGCACTGACTGTATGTTCTGCTGTTAGGTTATTCAAACTCTCTTTTAGACAGCAATCTGTACAATGGATTTCATATAGAAAGCCAAATCTCTCACTAACATAGCAATTTATTTGGTGTGTCATGTTTGTAACAATTGTATCCTAAATTAAGATTATCTTTGCTCATGGTTAAACAAATGAAATTACTAAAGTATGTATGGACACATTTCTGCATTTCTCTGGCAAGGTTTCAGTGATTTAAAGAGATTCCAGGCCCTGCCTGGTAGCACAGTGGATAAGGTGCTGGCCTGCAAACCCAAAGGTCGCAGGTTCAATTCCCCAGCCAGGACACATAACCAGGTTGCAAACCAGGTCTCCAGTCAGGTCTGTGGCTGGAAGCAGGTGAAACACAACCATACATTGATGTCTCTCTCCTCCTCTGTCTCTCTCCCTTCCCCTCTTTCTAAAGATGATGAAATAAAATCTTTAAAAAAAACCAAAAGGATAAATAAATAAATAGATTTCAAATTTTGACACAGTAACTCTGCTGACTCCTGCTCTCCCCCTTTGGCATTTTCTTTTCTTGCAGGCCATCAAACCTTCTTCTGGACCAAAGCAATGTTGACATCACTACCTTCCGCACAACAGGTGACTGGCTAAATGGTGTTCGGACAGCACAGTGCAAGGAAATCTTCACAGGAGTGGAATACAGTTCTTGTGACACTATAGCCAAGATTTCCACAGAGTAAGAAAAAGTTTTTAAGAAGACTGAATAATTCTAAACTTTCTATTGAACATAATGTGTTACAAATGTTACTTGAACCTCTAAGATACTTACTGCCTCCTGAGCTGAACTCTGGGTCTTTCTTTGTGTATGACATCTTTTGGATTGAAGTGTGTTAATATCTCTTCTTCTCTCATAAAAGGTGTTTTCACTGAACTATGACCTCCTTCAGATAGACCAATAGATACATATCTGTAACCCAACTTCACAGACCCAAGCCCTTTAGTTGAAACATAAGCAGACACAGCATGATTAATATATTCTTGCATCAGTGATTTTTCTGTTCTTTTAAATAAAACCTAGCCACCGTGGAACTGGAAAATCAAGAATTAAGTGGATAAGCTGGTATACAGGGAAACATGTTAAAGTCTAAAGTAGTTTTCACAGTTACTAACTAAACATATCAACATCTATTATTGAGTCCATGAAGGGATATCATGCTTGAAAATGCAACTACAAATAGCTTTAAGATATTACATTATTGTTTTTTTAAAGGCTTATATTTGGTTTGGAAAGCTAGACTATGCATAATTAATATGGTTTTGTGTGTTAAAATTCAATAATAATCAAGTATAACATCCTGTATTTCTTAGATAGGGATCTTTATATAATAAAAATCCTTTGATATGAGAAACCTGTGGGCTTAAAGAAAGGGGGTTCATCAAGTGAGTCCATTGAATAATTCATAACATTCATCTTCATTCACAAGATATGGTAATTGGAACTGGCAGGGAAGAACTAGAAGCCATATTCTTCATCTCTCTGTGGATGAGAGCCAATTTACTTCACTTCCTAATGTAACCTGCATCATTTTTTTTTCCTGAAAAATGACTTTTTATGCAATCCCATGAACATAACTAAAAATGGCTTTGTCAGCTGTAAATCATACAACCTTGGTGTATTATTCAGCTGACCAGGGCCAAATCTCTTCATTTTAAGTCCTCAGGAGAAAATTCTTATGGGCTCAGTCCTGTTTGTAGGTGGCACCTTCAAAGTCATGTTTCCCATTATACAACTATTTATGTTCAAAAAAAGAGAATGAAGATAGCAGGAACTTGGCTCTAGAGGCCCTCTTTGGAGGATATCACAGAGAACTGTTACAAAAATAAGAGTTTATGTTGGGAACGTTCACTAAAACTTGTACACAGCTTTGTAGCTTTGTTCGGAAACTGTCAGAGTCTTCTACCTTCCACCTTTGTTTTTTTAAAACAAAACTCCTTATTGCCCTCAAATTCACTTAAGTCTTAACTTCACCTACCTATATGTGAATATTTAAATGGTGTTGAATATGTAAAGACTTTTACTGTCACTCTGTCAATCATTTTTAAAAAGTGTATGTGGAAACCTACAGATAAACTATCAAAAAGGGATATGCACAGTGATTAATAAAGATGTAAGTGCTAGTAAAAAGGTAAAGAAGTTTACCATTCATAGTATAATATTCCAATCAGAAACACAAAAAGTCACAAAAGGACCTAGTATATTACTATTGAAGAGGAGAATTGGTCTTAAGAAATAAGCTCGCTATAATCTATTTAACCTGTGTTGGCATTCCTGTTTTAAGAGATATGCACCGTTTATTGAATAGACTTCTGACGCAATTGACAATATGCTTTCAGTTTCTATAGCAGTTACTTACATCAGACACAACCCCAGGATATATTAATATATTTAATATTTTAATAAATTTTTATTTCAGTAATATAAACAGTTGGGGTTATGATATACAAGTCACTTGCTTCAGAACACAAAAGCATTAGGAGAGATCAAACAAAGTTGAACATTTCTGCACCATTGCTAGATTTTCAAAGGCAAAGTTATACAAATGTTTATTCTCAATAAAGTATCAACACCTATAGCTTTTAGATAATAAAACACTATACTGAAGGGGATGAAATAGATCATTGTTAATATGATTAACTGCCAGCTCACAATTTAAATATAGTCAGGCATTATAGATGTGAATATGCTCAGTGTTAGCACTTATTACATTTCCAAATTAGCAAGGCATTTGTCTCAACAATACAGTGTTGGGCAGTAAGCTCTTTTTCAGCAGTCAGAATATTTTCACTTGATTGTTGTTACTATTATTTAAACAATCTGTGAATGTACAGTCAAGAATGTACAGAAAGCTGACTTTTCCTGAGAGACTCAGCTCTTTAAGACTTGTTCTTTACACTGAACCCAATGGTTTAAGAACTCTCTGTATTTCACATCTCACAATGCTCTTTCCTCTGTCCTTTCTCAATTCAGGAACAACATAAAACAACATAAAGATGTATTGACCTAAAATTCCTTGAGAATAATTATTTCTTGGGTCTCCTCAATGTGGTGTACCTCCTACCCTTAGTTTATAATAAAAAATATGAATTTATTAAAAAGCAGATAATATACTAAATATTTGGGTAATTCTGATGAGGCAGCATTTATACCTCAAGTGCTATGAAATATTTAATTCAGTATTTAATTTTTATTTTTTCAGTCTTGGGCTTATTGTTTGAATGTGATTCCTTCCAATCCTTATTTTCTTTGGGTCATTCAGACTCAATTCAGAAATGATTCCCTTGACTAAATAATTCTAGAGATTCTTCTAGAATAATATAACAATACATAAAATAAAAGATAGTAAATTTTTTTCTACCCAAACTATCAAATCCCAAAAAAATTCAATAGAACATAAAATTCAAATAAATATTAACTTATTTCGGTTAATTTAGGGATCTCTTTTACATGCAAGCTACTCAAGTCATTTAATTTTCAGATGAAATCTAGAATATCTACAATTTTATTCAATAAATATAACATATTTTAAAATATTTTATTCATAGCCAAAGATGGAGTTAGGAAAGTTAATGTGAGAAAAGAAGAGAGAATGAAAGAGGGCAAGAGTTTCCTTAGACCTGGAGAGAGAATGATGTGTATAGAATGAATATCAGGCAGATGAATTGCTATAATTCATTATCCTGAACCCTTGGATGCCATTTTCAAAGTGTCATCACCTATCCCTTTGCTTTGAAGTACCAGATAGTTCATTAACCTCTGGTCTCAAGCTCGAGTTGCTCTGTAGTCATGAACTTTTCCACTGCCCTTCTGAATAGGGTAGTCAAAGTGACATAAGCATATGAAGCGTGTTACTGAGACTGCAGCAGCCAATATTTAGAACAATTCTGGACATGGCTGGGTGGTGGATTGAAGATATTTTGGAGGGGTGGAGACAGTAGAGAGTACATAAAACCCAAGCTACAGCATAACCTAGAGGGATAATTACTTTAATTCTCTTTCCAATATAATTCATGGCATTAAATATGAAATTGTGTATCTATTGGCTATATTGGGTTCCCAGACATAGAATGTGAAACAATTTTATGAAGATTTCTTAAGGAGTATGATGAGGGAGCACTGGGGTATAGAAGAAGACTCCACTCTTCCCATTAAAGCAAGAACCCCAGAGCTGCACTGGCTCTTCAGAGAATTCCATTCACTCTTAGCATCTCATTTTTATTTTTAGCTGCAGAGCTACAGGCACTCTAGAGACAGATGACATATTTGTCATATTACTCTGTCACTATGCCTAAATTTCTCAAAGAGTTCAGGAAATTAATATACTAACTTGGAACACTTCTTTTCTCTGCTAACTATAATTATCATTTAGTTTTATAAACTTATAAAGAGAAAAAGGGGGACACAGATATTAGTGAGTCATAAAATATATGGTATAGAGTTGGAAGAAAGATGTTAGAAGAAATACAAAAAGAGTAAGGGTTAATTGATTTGTATACATTTACAGCTGCCTTGTTTTCTGGCTCTAGATACATAACTTGACTTTGATATAGTTTGGGGGCTAGTAGGGAAATGTTTTTTGTTCATTTTAAATCATCAGAATCCTATAAAATACACATATATGCAGTCTCAAAATCAGGAATCAATATAAATAACCCACATTACTCTTAAGTAAAGGTTTTATTATGCAGAGTTACATGGAGAGTGATAAACCTACTGTCACTTCCTGCCAGGTTTCCTGATGAGGCCAGGCAGCTGAAGAGTATGATCAGATAGGACCTCGCACAAAATACAAGTTGTTCATAGAAAATTTATTAGTCTCTTGAATGACAGCAAGGAGGTGACCTACAGGTCATCGTAAATTCATTGCCAGCTCATGTGGTAGGAATGCAACCAGTCTTGGTTAACTTTAACCTTCTTAAATGGTTACCCATTTTGTGCTTATATATCTTTATTGCTCGAGAACATATTTCTAAAAGAATCATTATTCATTTCTATGTAGTTAAAACTCCCAATGTCTCATTCTTTCTTTTCAGCCTAAGATAAAGGATCCCTTTCTATGTGTGTTTGTGTGTGTGCATTTGTGTGTTTTCTTGCAATTCTCAAGTCTCCTGATGCTCTGTGACAAGTGACACTTTATTTGTCAGCTTCCACAGAGAAACATATTTTGGACTATTGATTAAGGCTTTAGTAAGTGCAGGTTGAGCCCCCACAAAGAGATAGCCATTGTTCAGAGTATGGTTGATAAGCAGAGTATAAAACCAACAAGAATATCTGTTCACATGGAATTCAACTTCTTGAGGGACAAGGTAGAAAATAAAGAAAATAAACCAGAAAGAAAGGCAGTATGCTGAATGGTGATAAAGTCTCAGAAGAAAATGAAACAAGAAAATATGAATGGGAGGTATGATTACAGAGAGGCTTTACAATATTAAATGAGAGGCTCAAGCAGGTCTCCTGAGATGGGAATGTTTGAGTCAAGAGCTCAAAAGGTGACTATAGAACTACTTACATGATTCAAGAATATGTAATTAATGATTTGTACATGTTTGTATAACTCTTGCTTTTCTTAATAAAATTTCTTATGTTTTTATTTTAATACCTGGTTTCTGAGTTTAAACTATTTCAAGTTTAATAATTTTGATAAATAACTTTTATTACTTTTTCTACTTTAAAAGAAATTTATACTTTGAAAATATTGTTCTAGCTATCTATGACTAAAGTACTTAAAGGTTAAAGCTTCAAAGCTTAAAGGTTAGCCCTGGTCAGCTAGTTCAATTGATTAAAATGCCACTGAATATGCTAAGGTTGCAGGTTTGATCCCCAGCCAGGGTACATACAAAAATCAACTACTAAATGAATAAATAAATTAAATAAAAAACTGAGCTCTCTCTCTTTCAAAATCAATAAGTAACAAAATGTTTAAAGTTAAAGGTTAGAACAATTTTATTGTATATCACAATGTCATAGGCTATGAATTTGGACAAAACTATAAGCATATAATTCTTCTACTATAGTCCTAGTGTTGAGTGAAGTATTCATCTAATATGAATATGATTCAGTGTGAAGGGCTTCAAGTGGTTTTAGTTCTGGTGTTCCTGGTACATATGGCTACATAACTGAAACTGCAGGCCTAATGCTTTCACATGGCCTTTCCAATGTCTCAGGGTAGTCAAATTTCTTCTATGGAAGTTTGAGGCCCAGAGAGGGTATCTCAAAGGACAAAAGTTGAATATGGCAATTTCTGAAGACCTGAGTAAGAAACTGATATAACGTCACTTTTGAAATACTCTGTCAATCAAAGCAATCCCAGAGCTGGCCTGGATTCAAGGGAATGGAATAATGCCTCACAAAGAATGTGTAACCATCTGTATCAGTTTCCCAGAGTTGTGATAACAAATTACCGCAAACCTATTGGCTTGAGCAAAAATTTATTCTCGCATTCATGGAATCTAGAAGTCAGAAATGAAGGTCTTATCAGGACTATAAGTCTCTAAGAGTGAATCTTTCCCTATCCCTCCTATATTCTGATATATCCTGGTATTCCTCAGTTGTGACAATACAGCTTCAGTCTCTGCTTCCATCTATACATAAACCTCTATTCTATGTCACTGTGTGTCCTTTTCTGTCTCTAATAAGGATAGTCTCATTTAGAGTCTTAATCCAGCAGGATCTCATGTTGATCCTTATCTTTTTAAATGACTTCCATGTACTTATCCTACAGAGAGGGGAAGAAAAGAAGAAAGAGAGGAACAGAAGCATCAATGTGTGGGAGAAACATTGATAGGCTGCTTCTTGCACATGTCCCAGCCGGGACCAGCCTGAAACCCAGGCTTGTGTCCTAACCGTGAATCAAAACAACAACCTTTTGCTTTCCAGGATGACACCCAACCAAATGAACTACCCTGGTCAGGGCTTGATCCTTGTCTTATTACATATGCAAAGACCCTATGGGGTCCTGTTTAAACAGAAATTTTGAGGGGAGACACTTCAACCTACTATACTATTTATGTTTGTCAACAAGGATAGAGGTAAAATGCCAGGATATTATACATGTATAATGTAAAATATAAAAATATATAAATAAATAGGCACAATGTACTGGATATATAATTCTACAAGTTTTGCTAATTGATAATCTTGTACTTACATACTATCCAGAAAAGCATGAATCTCACCAAGCAATTTCTCCTTTATTTACAGTGACATGAAAAAGGTTGGTGTCACTGTGGTTGGGCCGCAGAAGAAGATCATCAGTAGCATTAAAGCTCTGGAAACACAATCAAGGAATGGTCCAGTTCCAGTGTAAAGGGCTATTTCTCAAAGGAAGTGGAGGCTGTGGAAGATGTAGCATCTCTCCGCATACAGACAATATTGCTAGAGACCCTGGTGGAAGTTTGAAGCCCAATAAGACACTCATAAATGAGTACAAATGCCTTAAAATGGAAGTTAAAATACTCTTTATTTTCCCATATCATTTAGTGAATTGGTGGGTGGGTGTATTTTGTTTTGCAATTGATTTTTTATATTAGTTGATGGATTAAATTATAATTCTTCAGCAAGAAACGATGAAGAACTAGCATAGAGCCATCAATCATATAGTATGATAAAAGCAAAACAAGTGAAATGACATAGTGGCTCTGTTTACTAATAGCCACAAAAGAAAAGACTTGTGATATTTTTATACACATAAGAAATCTGTAACAGGTATTTTTTTCTTTGAAAGCAAGCGAAACAGAGGAATTTATACCTCAAACTATCTGGCCATATTTACTACCTTTTCATTGTACTATTATCGTTTATCTGTTAAAAGCATATAGAAATGAAATTTGTAGTTCTTTTAAGTACTCCACATTTTTAATTGTTAGTTTCATTAAGACTTATCATGTAAAAATGTGTCTTAATTTTGAAAAAAGTACATATTTATTTTCTTTTGAATTGTTTTTATTGTTTTCTATTTATGCCTCAATGATTTCATTTGGATTAGTTAACAGCCAAGTGCCAAATTCTCTCTCAAACTGTCAGCAGTAGGAAACATGGTAAACTGAACATAAAGAATGATGGGTTTCTTTCTAGATTTTTGAAACAGACACTTAGATGTATCTATAGCTATATCTAGGAAGAAAGAAAGCAAATCCTTTTTTCTCTTCACTAACCAAATCTCTCATAGTCTGAATTATCTTATACATTATTTCTTTCCATTTATTGTAAACGGTATGCTCTTAAGTTAGTGTAATATACTGGCTTGTAAGTAATGGATTGTCAATGGCAATAATTGCCCTTCTCTGGAGTTTAGGAAACGATTAATCCCATTCATTGGTAAAGAAGCTACGTTAGAACTCTGAAATAGAGAATAGCTAGCTACACTGGAAATAATTGAAATCCTATTTAAATCCTGCATTAATTGGCAATACAGCATATTGGCCAATGCATAAGTAAAACTAAAAATCACTGTCTGGATGGCTTTGAAATGTCACTCAATATCTTTGCTTAAAGTTGCTGAGCTATTTTGGGGAAATGATTATAACTACACTACTCATCTGAATGACTGGTTTAGTTAAATTAAACATTGTGATGATAATCTGTCACAGGTATTGTTATTTTAGAGTCTTCCACTGAAATGTACCTGTTGCAATTTTGGTGTATAAATTAAAGCATTAAAATGAATCTGCATTTACTGAGCATATAATTCTCAAAGTTTTATTTTTGAAATAAATAAAATGACTATCTAGCAAAAGATTCAAAATTTGTACGCAGTGGAGAGATCTCTCATTGTGGGGTCTTAGACTATTTCATAAAGGTCAAGTTTGAGCATGCTCAGTAATATTTAAAAAGCTGTACCTGGTGTAGATCTAGCCACTAATATATTGTGAAGCAACACTTTAGCTCTATCTATATTTTTTCTAATGCTGATATGATCATGTTAAGGGAATAAGAAATTCATATGTCATAAGAATAGAATGGCTAAAACAATGTTGCAGCCTTCATGTTCTTATGAAAAATGCAACATTATACAGCTTACAATTAGATCAAAATTCACAAGTGCTAATTGGTTGTAAAGTTAGTGTAATAAGGCTTAGATTGTGTTTCTTTATATATGAGATCATTTCTTAAATTTGGCAATAATTCTTATAGTCAAGTTATCCAGCTAGAATTCCATATTGGATATATAAGAGCATGAATTTTTTAAAAAGATCTATGTGATTATCAAATTAATTACAAAATTACTGAAGCCTGCTAGAAGCAGCTAAACCCATTTTTTAATAAAATAAATTTGTGTTTTAGAAATTTGGGTTGAGATCTGAATCTGGCTTCAATCTCATTTTACCCCAGACTGGCATTTAATTTTGCAAGTACTGTTCTGAGCATACTCAACAAAATCTGTGTATTTCATGAACTAATAGAGGTTGGGAATTGTTGAATCTATTTCACTTATTTTGGCTGCAGTTTCCATTTGAAGGTATAGATTTATACACAGTGTATTGCTTTCATTTTTTCACTATTTTTCTACTTGACCTCTTATAAATTTACTTTGCGCAATTCTTACTCTGTACATATGTAAACAAAACAGTGTATGATTCTTAGCTGTGGAGTAGCGGTACTAGATGCTTATGGCCATCTCTTTGTATAGGAAATGCATTGACTTTCAATAAACATGAAACCATATCTCCATGCAATGATATGTACCATATTATCTGTTTTGTATCTTAAATTTGATTTACATATATTATTTATTTCTGGTACCTTGCCCAGATTATTCTGTACTAAGTATCAATTAAACCATGTATAAATGTTATATGATTGGCAATATGTGTTTACTTTAAACTTGTAATTTCAACACATTACTCATTTAGTTTATGTTGTACAATGTAGATGGCCTCTTACTAATGTAAAATAATTTGTAGTGGAAACATTTATATTTTTATAATAAACATAATGAAAATATTTTTACAGATTGGAATATAGACGTGTTATTTGATGATTTTTAAAATGTTATTAATATCTGTGCTTATTTAAACAGCAAAATAATGAAATTTATGTAAGTCATGAAGAATATGCTTCTGTTTCTTTTATTTCTCCATTAGTGAGAAAGGATTCACACTATGTAGCCCACATTAAGTTGGTTAAGTTGGAAAGAAAACCAGAATATCATTTATGAAAAATGGAGAGGATTCTGGGCAAACCAAATAAAACAAATAAAATATAAAACCAATTGCATACAATACTCTAAGAAATACCTAATGTTTTTTATATAAACTATGTCCCTAGTCATTTACAGTCTATTTAAAGAAAATCATTTTACATGAAAACCAAAAAAGCTGACTCACAGAATAAGGATAACATAAGTGATCAAGATTTTCATAGAGATAGAAGTAGATAAGAAGATAACACAGAAAAGATAAGATTTTCTAGAAGGAGAAATACCATTTGAAAATGTTGTGTGGAAGAAAGAATAAGAGGGTTAGCAAGTGAAAAGAAATAGGCATAGAAGAATATATTTATTCATTTAATAAATATACTTAAGCACCATAATGAGACAAGTGTTTTGCTATAACCATTCACAAATTACCTCATTAAGTCTTCATAGCAATCCTGTGAATAGACATTACCCCTTCTAATAGATGATGGAACCAGTCTTGAAGTTCTTGCTAAGGTCATCTGAGTAGGTACTGTAACCATCCCCCTCCAAAAATGCTCTAAGGACAATACTAATGAGTGGCAATTTGCCAAAATGATTTGTATGGAGCTGTGAGATAAGGAGATTTTAGAAATCTATATTGGTGATGTAGGTATTAAGCAATGCACTTATTCTAGGACAACAATTTTCAACCAGTGTGCTGCAAGACTTTTTAAAACATGCAATACCTGACTATTTAGTCAGGGGCACTGACTTCTTTTCCCTTAATTTTAAAAATGACAACAGTCAACACAACAATATCTGTCCAGTGTGAATGAATCAAAATTATACTTGTTTTTGTCAGATTGGCAAAAATAATTTGGGGGTGTGCTGCAAAATTTTTGTAATTAATTTATGTTGCCACTAGATGAAAAGGTTGAAATTCTTTGCTCTAGGATGGCAGTAATGGAATGTAAAAAATGGAATGGAAACATAGACACATGAAAAAAGGAAAATTAACAGACCCTACCAGTTTGATATTAAAAGTGTTTAAAAGGCAGGAATGCCATAAAATATTGGCCCTGGGTATTTATGGAAATTATGGCACCACCAATAATAGCAGCAATGAAAGGAAGTTAATTTAGAAGATTGAAGATGGAGGCGTAGAAAAACAGACTGCGTCTCCTCCCACAACCAAATCCAATACATCTATCTCAAAACTAGAGACACCCAGAAATTCATGAACATTGAACTGCACAGAAGTCCAACAAACAAAAGATAGAAAGACCTGGTTGGTGGCTCAGTGGATAAGGCACTGGCCTGCAAACCCAAAGGTCGCTGGTTCGATTCCCCAGCCAGAACGCATAACCAGGTTGCAAACCAGATCTCCAGCCAGGTCCATAGCTGAAAGCAGGTGAAAGGCCTCTCTCCCTCCCCTTTCTCTAATAATAATAAATAAAATCTTTTAAAAAAAGAAGAAGTAAGAAAGACTCATCCAGACAGGTAGGAGGGACAGAGCTGGAACATAGAGGAAGTGGTTAAGTGAGTCAATTGCCCCAGCATTTTGCAGGGCAGCTGTGTGAGTTGGTGGCACAGGCAAAAGAGCTGCAGGGGTCTGCTGACGAAAAGAGAAATCAGTAGGGGCACCTATTGAATGCTCCTGGCACCAGACCAGATCCTGTAGCTCACCATTCCAGTACTAGATGAGAAACCTAAAGCACATTGCTTTTTTGACTATGAAAATCAGTGGGGGTTGGGGCAGAAGAACTATCAGGAAGAGTTCATTTGTTTAGAGGACCCTGTGGTCCAGAAACATCCACAGGCCCACCCACCCACTCTGGGAACCACGGAACTCGAGAGAAGCTAGCCCCATATGGGAAGTGGGAGAAGTGCCCGAAAAAGGGGTGAGTGTTGAGTAAGCAGTATAGTTCCCTCTCAGACCTCTCTCCCCGATACAGTACCACAACATAGTAAAACAGGTCACTGTACTGATGAATACGTAAGGTTCTGTCCCTTACAACTAACAGGTGGGACAGCTAGCTCTACCTAAGAAATGACACACCGGAGCCTGGAGACAGGCAGAGACTGAGAAAAATGACTCAAAAAAGGGCAAAAATCAAAGTCCCAGTAGCCAAACTAAGCATCAGAGAAGTAGCCTGCCTGACAGATGCACAGTTTAAAATGCTGGTAATAAAGATGCTCACAGACTTGACAGATATGCTTGAGTACAGTAAATGTATAAGGGAAAAAGTGAAGGCTAGGCTAAGTGAAACAAAGGAAAATACACATAAAACCAATGTGAAGGGAAGGAAAATGGGGTTCAAATAAACAATTTGTAGCATAAGGAAGAAATAAATAGTCAACCAGCACAGAAAGTGGAAACAAGAATTGAAAAAAAATGAGGAGAGGCTTAGGAATCTCTAGGATGACTTTAAATGTGCCAACATCTGAATCATAGGAATATCATAGGAGGGCAAGAAATTGATAACTTGTGTGAAAAAATAAATAAAGGGAACTTCACAAATTTGGTGAAGGAAATAGATATACAAGTCCAGGAAGCACACAGAGTCCCAAACAAGGTAGATCCAAATCAAACAACACCAAGACACATCATAATTAAAATACCAAAAATGTAAGATAAAGAAAGAAACTTAAAAGGAGCAAGAGGAAAGAGGTGCATTACCTACAAAGGGGTTCCTATAAGACTATGATCTGATTTCTCAAAATAAACTTTGCAGGCTAAAAGGGCCTGGCAAGAAATATTCCCAGTGATGAAAAGTAAGGACCTACAACTAAGATTGTAGCCAGCAAAGCTAGCATTCTGAATGGAAGGGTAGATAAAGTGCTTCTCAGACAAGGTAAAGCTAAAGGAGTTCATCATCACCAAGCCCTTATTATATGAAATATAATAAGTTTAAAGTGGTCCAGAAACAAGAAATTCCAAGAGAGAATTTACTAGAAGAGCAATTAGCTGACAGCCTCAAACTGTTGTAGTTTCAAACTTCCCAGCATCATTTGCCCTGGGACATGGAGCATGGTGGTAGTACTAAAGCCTACTCATTTTCTCCCAACTTATACAACTCTATAATAATCAATCTTGGATCTCATGTTCTAATTATTCTGCCTGAGGCACAATTATTCCCAGCCAGGGCACATAACCAGGTTGCAAGCCAGGTCTCCAGCCAGTTCTGTGGCTGGAGACAGGTGAAAGGCAACCATATATTAATGTCTCTCCTCTCTCTCTGCCTCTCTCCCTTCCCTTCTCTCTAAATATAATAAATAACATATTTTTGAAAATGACAATAAATTCAAAACTATCAACAACAAAACCTGAAAAATGAAAACAAAAACAAACCGAGCAAACAACCAGAATAAGACCAGAAACAAAAGTATGGGAGTCATTGGGAGGGTTATCAGCTAGAAAGGGGAAGGGGGCAAAATGGGGAAATGGTGAAGGGATTAGGAAACATAGTTGATGGGTACAAGGTAGACGGGGGGAAGATAAGAGTAATAGAGGAAAAGGTGAAATCAGAGGACTTATATGTACAAACCATGGACATGAACTAAGATGGGGTGGGACTATGGGAAGGAACGGAGGGCTTGGGTAGAGAGAAGCAAAGGGAAAAAATTGAGACAACTGTAACAACACAATCAATAAAATATGCAAAGGAGAAGTTCATTTAACACTGTGAACTTGCTAAATTAATGGTTTCAGCCAAATCTTAATAAGTTAATAAGTATTGAATATGTATGTTGGAAGCTAAAGAAAAAAATTCAGAGATAAAATTCAAAGGCAAAATGTGTCTCTGACACTATGTAAAATATCTACATGTCTTTATTTGTTTTATTTTATGAGCCTTGCTTATGAGTGGCACATATCACTCCTCTCCTTCTATTGGCTAGAAATCATCATATTGCTTTATATAACTTCAAAAGAATGTGGGAGAAATCGTATGCCTAAATAGAAGAGGAAAGTTTTTGGAATCCATACAATAATATGTGTCACAATTCATTTTTACTTACATATATAATATATAAAAGGAAAATAGCTCTAAAAGGCTATTAAGAAACCATTACCCCTATTGGTAGCTCAGTTATTAGAGCATCATCCCGATATGCCAAGGCTACAGGTTCAATCCTCAATCAGGGCACATACAAGAAGAACAAGAAGCGGTCAATGAATGCATAAATGGAACAACAAATTTCTCTCTCTCTCTCATTGAAAAATAAAAATTATAAAAATAAATAAATAAAATAAATAAAAATAGCTTTCTGTAAATACAGAGACAAACCCTCTGTCTCTTGAAAACTCCACACATTTCTTATTCTATACAACCATTTCTAATTCGCTCATTACTCAAATCCAATACTTTTAATAATAGACACATGTGTTCACTATGGGTGAAAACTTCTCAGCTTCCAAGAGAGAATTTACTAGAAGAGCAATTAGCCGACAGCCTCAAACTGCTGTAGTTTCAAACTTCCCAGCATCATTTGCCCTGGGACATGGTGCATGGTGGTAGTACTAAAGCCTACTCATTTTTTCCCAACTGATACAACTCTATAGTAATCAATCTTGGATCTCATGTTCTAATTATTCTGCCTGAGGTTTTTCTCAGAGGTCCACTATAGTCTGAGCTTTCTATCCAATCCTCCATCCTTTGGTCTCTCCTTACTGGGTTTCAGATGTAATTTTCCGTCTGAAAGTCCCCTATGTCTTCTCTTATTCCCTGTCCCAATCCTTCCTAAGCATTTCCACCACAAATTTTCCTGCCGAATTATTTCTTTCTTGATGTCTGTTACTTGAAGATCCTAAATGGAGAGAATGAGTCTCAAGTTGATTAACCTGGTAATTGAAATGCCATCCTGTATTCTTCCCCTATCTCATTTTAGACCACCTAAGCCATTATGCCATTTTACGAATGCTAACTTCTCTTCTGTCTCCCACCACAACCTCATTACTGGTCTAGATTACCAAAGGAGTATCCTAAATAATGCATCTGCCTCCAACCCTGATATCTCTACTATCAATCAAATACATATATTGGAGCACATTTAATTATGTTGTTCCTTTTGCACACACAATTGCTTCAGGATCCAGGCAGATTATATAAATGAATGAAGTAAGTGAGGAATGTGGTGACTTAAAAAGGCACCCTTCATTCCTTCAAAAGCAACTCCTCAGAGACAAGGCAACATGGATCCAACATGAGTTTGGGACATTTCAGGAGGATCCCTAATTGATCCTACCCAACAAATCATCTTATTGAAATTGCCTCTTTTTTATGCCCCATCCCTACTCATGACTGAGGGTCTTGAATAGGAACTCTGCCTTGTAAACCACCCTGCTACCCTTGGCTGTTTGCAATGTTTGATATATAATAAGCATTCAAAAGTGAAGTAAAATTAAACATGTTAGAACCATTTTTGATTATATAATAGAGGGATATGTTCATGGGTTTTAAGGAAAAGTGTAAATTTCCTTGAGGTCAATAAAGCTAGTTACTATTTTAGTTGTGTATCTTGGATCATTAAACATACTGATTTCTGCTAGAGCTGGTTCATTTTCATAGAATTTTGTGGACTTTTTTCATTGGTCTCAATGCTCCTATTTTTCTTAGTGCAGTTAAGTCATTTAAGTAGACCCTTGAACCAGAGCTTAGCTATAAAAATTTAACAAGGTAAATGCCAAAGCTTTTCTGATCCTTTATACTCTCTTACTATGTACAAATAATGTCAACATGCCTACTAAAAACTACCCGTCTTATGGGGCATGTGGGATACACATTCTACTGACCCAGGGGATCTAGATACAATTTAGAAAAATAAGTGGTAGAGTTAACTACACTATAAAATGAAGATTTTGGAGGTTTACAGAAGTCATCCCCCTGAAATTCTCTGGGAAAACTCAGTTACAAGTTGATAGAAAATAGTCATAATTAAATCATATTTTCCTGCACTGTGGACTATCACCTTTCTTCTTTGAAGAAAATTAATGTTCTATTTAAGTTAAAAAGTGAAAAAAACCAAAAAAAAAGTGATAATAGTTATAATAATAACAAATAAAAATTTAAAAACTTTTTGATAATTTCCATTACATTTATGCACATATATATGTATTATAGTTACCTGTTCCAAATAATCAATATAAACTGAGCATTTACTATTTGCCAAGAAATTAATGTATATGTATATATATAAACAGGGTGATACAAAAGTGGGTTTAGAGTTGTTCATATGGAAAATAATATAATAAGTAATAAATAATGATACAAGAATAAACTCTCATTTTACATATAATTGTAAATTAAACCTAGGTTTGCCAACCCCTGTATTATTTAATTTAATTTTCTCAAAAGCTCTATGAACTCTATAGGAAAGGCTTAGAGTTAATCATCAAACCAGGTCCCATATTGATTAAGTAGAACTACAGTTTAAATTAACTTTCAGGTCTTTTTTCTGAATAACTACACTCTATTACCTCTCAGAATAATATTTCTAATAAAAATAAAAGATGAAGGTTAATTATAAAATGAGTTCTTGGTGTTTAAGATTTTGAGTAGCATCCATTTTCCAATGTTCATGATATTACCCAGTGATTCTGCTAGTAGTGACTCTGCTTCACATTTCTCCAGAATCCTTTGATTCTTACTACCACGGTAGAGGAAGCAATAAGCAATTACCCTTGATTTCATTTCTGTGAACTCCATTTCAAAAGCATGAGATTTGTCTGACATATGGTGAACTCTTCAAGCAAATATGCTCCCTTGAACATTCAACAAATAATCTAATTTGGAAACACCAAATACCAAAAGTAGTATTCCTATGCTATTTTCTGACAGATTTCTGCACCAATGATTTATGGAAGTGTGTTAAGTTGGGATTCTTATCTAAAGCCAAAAAAAAATCTCTTACATTTTTTAAGACTATCACCCTCAATGATGGAAGCCAAAATCTTAGAATGTTTGCTAAAATCAAGGATAAGAGAACACAAAATGTCATGTACTTACAAGAACTTACTGACTTTCATATGGTTCTCATTTGTTCTTATACATGGCAAGTCAAAAATCTTGGGAGGAAGCCAATACAAATTGTTATAGATAACACTATCTGAATTTAACTGCCATAGGTATGCTTCATATAAAAAATATATTTTTCATATGAACAACTCAGCAACACAAAAATGCAAAAAGACTTTTCAAAATTCTTTTGGATATTCTATAGCAAAAATTGCTCAATTTGCCAATATTATTATTTAATCTTGAACTGGAACACACACACACATGTACACACACACACACAGGGGTTTGTCCCAAAAGTACTGAGCCAATGTCAATATAATTAAAACAGTTTGTACTGCTGATACTTTAGGGACAGACCTCATGTATATATATATATATATATATATTCTGTCTGGAAAACGTCAAGCCATTTGTTAATATAATGAGAATGGTTTGTCAGACACCAATGTAACATGAATCAAGGAGAATGGACTAGAATGTGCGTGTGTGAACAATTACAACTTTACTTGTACTAGTAAGTGAGGGTGAGACGCCATGGAGTGAGCATGTGTACTGTGTGGCCATGTGTTCGAAATGACTCAGTGAGTAAAGCAACAAGCCCACATCAAATTTTGTGTTAAGTTTGAACATTCCTCCACAGAAACTATTCGGATGAATCAGAAGGCCACAGTATGGATAACTGGTGATTGGCAGCTTCATCATGGCAATGCATCCACTCATACATCATGTGTCATGCAGGGTTTTTTGGCAAAACATCCAATCACCCAGTTGACTCAGCACCTCTATAGCCCATATTTGGTGCCTTTATACTTCTGGTTTTTCCCAAAACTGAAATCACCTTTGAAAGAAAAGAGATTGAAGTCATAGATGAGATTTAGGAAAATACAACAGAGCAGCTGATGGCAATTGGGAGGTCCCAAGGGCCTACTTTAAAGGGGACTGAGGTGTCACTGTCCTATGTTCAATGTATCTTGCATCTTCTTCAATAAATGTCTCTATTTTTCTGGATACCTCCTGGACAGACCATATTATATGGAAATTGAAATTATGATACAATGATATTTTTGGGTAATAAATTTTTTCAATAAGGAATGGTTAATATATGCTTGCAGAATAAAATAGATTAAATTGTTCTATTTTAATTTTTCAAAGAGATTTTGCAAATTAAAATATTTTCTTTCTTTAAGTTGCTATAGTTCACATTTAGGCATCATTTGAGTGGAAGTTTCCAGCCTGATATTCTTGTAAATTTTAGCCTAATAGTGATGGATCTTTTATCAAATGCCTAACAGAATACCTGACACACAATAGATAAGTAGGCACACAATAAGTGTTTCTTAAATTAATTTTAAATGTATGTGGGAAAATAAATTATTAATATTATGCTTTTCAACTAAGGTGACATGAATCTAGTGAATAATGTACAACTGAGCTCCATTTAGGTTAATGTTTCTCTCAGAGAAAGCAAGAGAGAGAATTTTGTAAAGGTGAGTCTAACACATAGCCTAATCCCATAGAATGAACTCATAACTGTTAAATAACAATTTTTAATGCAGTATCATCAAAAAAATCCTATTATATATTTTTCAACTCTGAAGAAAGGGAATATATACATTTATACACACACATATATATATTACATGATATATTACTAATATTTAAAGAATCGACAAATGTCAAGGGCAAAAATAAAATTAATTTTTTGAGAAATGCTTTCCTTCTAAAGATAGTATATAGATTAAATTTAAAATATTAAGGCAAAGTGTTTTGGTTTGTTTATCTTTTTTTAAATGAACATACTTTACTGTGGTTTTATAATATCTCTTAGTGGCATAAATCCCTAAATTATTTAAAGTCAAACATCTCTCATGTTTATGTGGGTCTGGAATTCAGTCACAGCTTAGTGCAAAGAGCTTGTCTTTGCTCTGTGTTTTCTAAGCCTCATATGGAAGACTTAAAGCCTAGAGGTTAGAGTCATCTGAAGGCTTCCTCATTCACATGACTAGTTATTAGTGTTGACTGTATTTGGGGATACAGAAAGGTTTTGGGGTCAGAACACTCGCACATGGCTTGTTTTTGTGGTCTCGGCACCCTGACAACATGATGGCTAGGTCTAAGTTACCGGCATCCCTAGGGAGAGGAAGGTGAAAGAGCTCTCAGGAATTGTGAAGTGTCTGGGAATTTACCCTATTTATAAGCCAACAAATTAGCCTAACACACTTTCATGGATTCTGGTGGAGGACAACAATTTTCTAGGTCAGGAACACTGGATGGTTTGACACTCACAGCAACTGCAGAAGCCGAAGTGTCATCATTATCATGCGCTGGTTCCCCATGCCTCAATTTTCATGAAATGCAAAGAAAGCCAGGTGATGCCTGTACAATAGAGGGTGATGTTGAAAGAAAGAAAACACCAGTTTAAGGAACCTTAGTTTTGTTTTGTTTTGTTTTTGTTTTACATAATCTACTGACAGTAAATCTGAGTTATATATTTCTCAGAGGGAACTATTTTATTATACTGAAAGAACTGAGATCAACTCCTTCACCCTCCTCCTTTCATTCATTAAAATTACCAAAGAAAAACTGAAAGTGTTAGTATCTTTAAGGACATAGAACAATTAATTGATCCTTTTCAAATAAATATTACAATTTTTATAAGTATATCAAATATGGTAGGATTTGACAGGAATTTTACTAAAAATATAGGTAATTTGTAGAATAGAAATCTTTAATATATTGAATATTTCAATCCATAAGCAAATTACATCTCTCCTTTAAGTTTTCATTGACATTGATATCTTTCATCAGTAATTTTCATTTTATAGATTCTGTGTAGGTTTTGTTTAACTTGCACCTAAGAAATATTTTCTTTTTTATGTATTTTATTTTTATTGTATTTTTCCATTACCATTCATCCCCACTGTATCCTCTCCCACCTCCACCCACACCCTCCCCCGACAATCACCATACTGTTTGTTGCCTATATCTTTAAATTTTCTCTTTTTTTTTTTTTGTTCAATCCTTCCACCCCTCCCAATTTTCCCCCTCCCAGAGCTGTCAGCCTGTTCTCTATCTATGAATCTGTCTATTTTCTACGTTAGTTCAGTTTGTTCATTAGATTCCACATATGAGTGAAGTCATATGGTGTTTGTCTTTCTCTGACTGGCTTATTTCACTAAGCATAATGTTTTCCAGGTCCATCTACGCAAAGGTAAGATTTTCTTCTTTTACATAGCTGAGTAGTATTTCATTTTGTAAATGTACCAGCTTTTTTATCAACTCATCTTCTGATGGACACTTGGACTGCTTTCCAACTCTTAACTATTGTATTTTAAATAATGCTGCAATGAATATAACTAGGTTTGTATTATTTTTAATTAGTGTTTTAGGTTTCATCAGGTAAGTAGCCAAAAGTGGGATCACAGGTTCATAAGGCAGTTTCATTTTTAACTTTTTGAGGTAACTCCATACTGCTTTCCACCAAACTATG
The DNA here is from genome assembly GCA_004026585.1 of Noctilio leporinus. Lineage (NCBI taxonomy): Eukaryota > Metazoa > Chordata > Mammalia > Chiroptera > Noctilionidae > Noctilio > Noctilio leporinus. The sequence continues at coordinate 79,361 of PVIW01003998.1, read as the reverse complement.
CATAAGGGTTCCATTTTCTCCACATTTTTACCAACACTTGTTTTTTCATTTATTATTGATAGCCTTTCTGACAGGTGTGAGATGATACCTCATTGTGGTTTTAATCTGCACTTCTCATAATTAGTGATGTTGAGCATTTTCATATATCTTTTGGCCCTCTGTATGTCTTCTATGGAGCAGTGCCTATTCCAAGTTCTTTTCCCATATTTTTAAATGGATTTGTTTGTTTTATGGTGTTCAGTGTTGTAGATCTTTATAAATTTTGAATATTAACCCCTTATCAAATGTATTGGTAAATATGTTCTCCTATTCAGTGGGTTGTCTTTTAATTTTGTTTATAATTTCCTTTGCCATGCAAATAATTTTATTTTAATACAATCCTAATTGTTTCTTTTTTTCTTTGTTTCCCTTGCCCTGGCAGAGAGGTACCCAACCTCCAGGCCAGCAACTGGTACTGTTAGGAATTGGTCCACACTGCAGGAGGTGAGCTTGAATGTGGTATGCTTAAATCATCCCAAAACCATCCTCCCACCTTGGATTGTGAAAATATTGTCTTCCATGAAACTTGTCCCTGATGCCAAAAAGGTTGAGGATTGCTGCCCTAGAAGATATATGCATATCAGAAAAAAAACTTGTTATAAGAAATGTCCAAGATTTTACTGTATGTGTTTTCTTTCACAATTTTTATGGTTTTGAGTCTAACAATATGTCTTTAACCCATGTTGAGTTTATTCTTGTGTGTGACATAAAAAAGTGGTCTAGTTTAATTTTTTTTGCATGTATTTGTCCCATTTTCCCAACAACATTTACTGATTAAAGTATCTCTAGCCCATTGTATGTTTTTGTCTCCTTTGCCAAATGTAATTGATTATAAAGGTATCGGTTTATTTCTGAGTTCTCTATTCTATTGTATTGACCTATATGTCTGTTTTTATGGCAGTACAATGCTGTTTTGATTACCAGGGTCTTATAGTATAGTTTGATATTAGAGTGTTTCCTCCAACTTTGTTCTTCTTTCTCAAGATTACCATTGCTACTGGGGTCTTTTGCGATTCCATATACATTTTTGGAATATTTGTTCCAGTTCTTTGAAATATGCCATTGGTATCTTCATATGAGTTACATTGAATCTATAAATTGTGTTGGGTAGTATGAACATTTTAAGGATATTAATTTTTCTTATCCTTGAACATGTTACGTGCTTCTACATATTTGTATCTTCTTTTTCTTTCTTCAGTCTCATAAGTTTCCTAGTACATTGTTGGTTAAACTTATTCCTACATATTTTATTCTTTGTGAAACAGTTGTGGGTGGAATTATTTTAACTTCCATCTCTGATAGTTCATTATTGGCATATAAAAATTCTACTGAATTCTGGATATTAAATTTGCATCTTGTTACTTTACTGAATTCACTTTTCAATTCTAGAATAGTAGATTGTGTGTGTGTGTGTGTGTCTGTGTGTAATCTTTAGGATTCTATATATTGAAGTACAAGGTAATCTGCAAATAATGAGATTTTAACATTTTTCCTTTCCAATTTGGATTTTTTTTTTAGTTTTTCTACTTGCCTGATTGCCATGGATGGGACTTCCAGTACAATGTAGAGTGTTAAAAGCAGAAATCCCTGTCTTGTTCCAGATCTTAAGCGGAACACCTGCAGTTTTGCCCACTGAGTATGATGTTCACTGGGGTTGGTTATATATGGCTTTCATTATATTGAGCTATGTTCCCAACAGCTCCTCATGTAGCTCTATTTACTCTACCTTCCTTCTTCTAGAGTCTAGGGTAAGTGGCTACAAACAAAATTTTGTGCATTAGCCCTGTAAGAGGGTGACTGTGTTTCTAGCCATTCCTTCCCTGTGGACAGAAACCCCACTACTTTTCACAGAAGAATATTATATAGGGGACTTTTCTGGTTCTAGTCTCTAGGCTAGTGAGACCTGCCTGTGGTTTAGACCCCACACATTTCAGGGTAGACCCTCAGCCACTGAAATATCCTTCTGGAACTTCAGCTGCGGCCCCTGGAGCCTAGCAGCTCTCTTGTGCTTCAGCTCTTCCTACCAATCTTGATGTGGCTGGCTTCTTCTGCAAGTCCTTGCCTATGAGGCTTCTCTCCAGCTAATCTTCAGTTGCTTATTCAGAATGATTTTTAATAATTTAGTTGTGATTCCAGTTTAGTCCTGCAAAAAGGTTAGTGTGGCTTCCACCTAATCTGCAACCATTTTGGATCACCCTAAGTACTTTATTTTCTTTGAAATAATTATAAGTGATATCATTTTTATAACAATTTCAACATGTTCATTATTATTTCCTTGAAACCAATTAATTTTTGGTTTAGGTTTTATTCCATTAACTTTTTGAACTCACTAGTTCTAAATTTTTACCTTTTGTAGATTCTTTGAAAATTTTCTATGGAGATAATCTTTTATTGTGACATTTTTATACCTTCCTCTCTGATTTGCATGTTTTTATTATTTTTATTTCATCTTATTGATCTGGCTACACGATAGAGTAGTATGTTAAATAAGAGTGATGAATGGGTCTCCTTGCCTTGTTTTCACTCTTAGAAAGAAAATATTTGATCTTTTACTGTTAAATATGAGGTTAGCTGTAAGTTATTGTATGCTTTTTATTAGGTTGAGAAACTTCTCTACTCTAAGTTTTCTGAGTTTTTACATGAATGGCTGTTAAAATTTTTTTAAAATGGTTTTCTCTCTTAATTAGTATAATCATGTGATTTTCTTCTTGCACCTGTAAGTATGTTGAGCATTCTGATTGATTTTTGAACATTAAACCAGACATACATACCTAAAACAAATCTTCCTTTTACATGATGTATAAATATTAGCTGCATTTCTGGATTGAGTTTACTAATTTGGTTGACAATTTTGCATCAGAGTTCAATGGAGACATGTAGATGTGATTTTCTTTCTTTTACTTCTTCATTTTTTCCTTACTTTTCTTGGTTGGGCTTTTGATATGGGGTTTCATAGAATAAGTGAAGACCATCCCCTCTTATTTATTTTATAGAAGAAAATGTATAAAATTGTGTTAGTTCTTTAATTCTTTATAGAATTCTCCAGTGAAATTACGTAGGACTGGAGATTTATTTCTAAAGAGATTTTAAATTATAAATTAAATTTATGTTTGCATGACTATTAAGTCTATTTCATTTTTATTGAGTTTTGATAATTTGTAGTTGAGAAATTTGTGTATTTTAATAGGCTGTCAGCTTTTTGAGTATAAAGTCATTTGCAGTATTCCCATTTTTGTCTCATGACTATGAAGTCTGAAGTAGTATCATTTGTTTCAATATTAATATTTACAGTTTACATCTTCACTATTTTTTATTTTAACTTTCTAGAAGTTTTGCATGTTTTTTTTAAATCACCTTTGCACTTTATTGATTTTCTCTCATGTTTCCTTTTAGTTATTTGTTCTCATTTTTATTACTTTTTCCTACTAGTTCTTGTGTTTATCTCTTCTATTTTCTTGAAATAGGACCTTAGATAACTAATTTGAAGACTTTCCTCTTTAAAGGGTACATATGGTACTATAAATTTTTATGTTATTGCTATTTTAGGTATATCTTTAATTAATATATTTTTATTTTTGCTTTTTTATTCAATTATATGTATATTTCATGTTGTGAGAATTATTCTTCTAACTATGAATCATTTTAAAGTGTGTTGGTTAATTTTCAAGTAATTACAGATTTTTATCTTCTCATTCCGGCATTTATTTATACTTTGATTCCATATCATTGAAGAACATATGCTTTATGATATTTTTTTAATTGTTGAGATTTGTTTTGTGACTCAAGGCATGGTTTTTCTTGGAAACTGGTCCACAACACTTGAATAATATGCATATAATGCTGTGATTGGATAAAATATTTTTATCAATGTCTACTGGGTCTTGTTGATCGATATTTTTCAGTTACTATATATTGTTGCTTACTTTTTGTCTAGCACAGCTATACACGGCTAAGAGTGGAGATTTGAAGTCCCAAATTATAATTGTGAATTTGCCTATTTTTCTTTCTACTCTATCAAATTTTGCTCTAGATATGGAGAGATTCCTCTATTTGGTGCAAACACATTTAGTAGCATTATACCTTCTTGGTACAGCAATCATTTCATTATTACATAATGCTTTTCTTTGTCTCTACTAATTTCCTTTGCTCTAAGGTTTACTTAATCTGATATAAATATTCCTGCTTTTTAAAATTATTGTTTTATATATTGTATCTCATTATTTCTTTATGAATGTGCTTTTATCATTATGTTTAAAATGAATTTTTTGTAGAACCTCTGTAGTAGATTCTTTATTTTGCATCCAATCTTCCAATCTCTGTCTTTAATTTGTGTATTTAAATAATTTATTTGTTAAATACATTGTATCTTTGTCAGCTTACTATTTGTTTTCATTTTACTTCTATTATTCATTTTGCTCTTTCTTTTTTCTTGCCTTCCTGTAACTTAACCTTTCCTTCAAAATTGTTTTTACTGTTTTGGATTATTTTTATTGTTTTTGAATATAATATCATATAAGTTCTTAGTGGTTGCTCAAAGTCTTATTATACATATGTGTAACTCTGAACATACATATGAATTCCAATAATATTTAGGTGAACAAATAAGTCTGGTTTTAAACTGTACAGTGCAGATTGGTATATTTTCTAACCATTTGTTTATTAATGTATTTTTATTAGAAAATTATAGTGCTCTATGAAAAAATAAAACATGGTCTTGCAACATATATTGATTTTTAAGTGAGGAAGAAGGTAAATACATATATGTGTGTGTACACATACATATTATTTAAAACATGTTCTAAAATTGTTATCTTTTTCCATAGAAATTAATATTAAAGAGAGATTTATTATCCATGCTACTACTTAGAGGTTTTGGAACTGGCAGTCCAGAGTTTAAGGATTTACTTGAAAATAGTTCAAGATTTTCTTGTAATAGTTCTGAATTATATGGCATGTAAAAGAAATTCTGTTTTTACTTTCCTTTTCCAAAAGAGCATATTAATTTTATTTTTGTAATTTTTGTACCTTTACATATTAATAAAAGCATCAATGTCTTTAAAACTTGTATAAACCTCTGTTGTAATATAAATTCACATCTGTGATTTGTTTATTTGTCTGTAGATCACTAAAGAACTGAATCAATGGAAACAAAAATCAAATCAGCTGAGTTACTTATCACAACTAAAGTAAACCAAAAAAGAAAAAAATTAATGCATTTATGGAACAACTACAATTAATCTTTTTTTTTTTTTTTTTTTTTTTCTTATATGGGAAACTTGCTCTCTGCCAGGCATGGTTTTAAGGCTGGAATGTGTTACTGAAACACAGAGGAAAGAATATTGAGAAGACAGATGTTGAAGTTAATATTGAAGTCTTGGCATAAAAGAGTTCATATACTGAGATAATTTGCTTTTCCCACAACTTATGTATCATTTAATAAACTCATTATTTGTGGAGTAAAATGTACTTTTCTTAGTTTCTATGTTCTGAAACAGTGTGAAGTATATCTTTAGCCATTACATTGTGTACATGTGGAGGATTGGCTAAAACATTTTTATTTGTATGCCCACAGGTGTTTTGAACACTAAAGGGCTTTTCAAAAGTTACTATTTTTAAATGGATATGAAAATAAACATAAATGTCATCAGATGTTATTTGTTACTATGAATACCTTTTGTTTTGCTTGTTAGAAAATACTATGGTAGAAAGGAATCAATATTTAAAGTCAATTAATCCTGAGGTCAAGACCTTTAGCTATAAGTTATATAAGTTACATAAGGTAAAGTTATATAAGGTAAAAAGTTTTCTTCAGCAAAAAAAACATTTTGATTTTCTACAAAAGTTACTTTTCAGTCCCAACATAAATAATGCAAAACTTAATTTCTATTTCCTGGTTTTAAATTATAAGGTCATATATTCCAAGTTTTCAGTGCATTTGGAGAGCTGGAAATGTTATTTCAAATAGGTAGATATTAAGTGTGGTAAATGACTATTCCATGAACAGTTTCCTGCTTATAAGATACCAAAATTATTAAATTTGGTCTGAAATGATTGAAAATGTTTCCAATGTCTTTTAACAATTAAAAAAAATATGTGAGGCTCTGAGACCATCTGATTCATTCAGCAAATTTGTATTTTGATTAAAGGAACTATTTAATTCTAAACAGTAAGTGCATGGAAAATGTTGGCCAGCTATTTGACTCAATGTGGTTGTTAGAGAAGAAAATATGGCCCTTATGCAGGCTTTTAGCCTTGTGTAGCTTTGTGATTGTATTTGTTTACTCATGGTGGAAATGTCCTTATTAAATTGTGGTCAAGAGGCACTTTTATTGGTTTCCTAACAGTAACTGCTTATTTCAGGAAGCATTTGATTAAAATGCTAGATGCAGATCTCTGGAGTTGATCTTGTAACAGAGCTAGAACACACTGCCTTGATATTTAGACGTGTGCAGGAGACAATTTCCTAAGAGGCTGGACATAATTTATTTACTTCTAAAACCATTTTTTAACAATTTTCTACATTTAATACAGATATGGACATATGTATCAAAAGATGAAATTTGAGCATTTCTTTTATTTAGTTTTACATATATAATAATTGAACTTTACACAACTATCAAGTACTACTGAAAAATGAAAGCTTAGTTCTGTACAAACAGGTGAGCCACCCATCATTAGTTGGTATGTTCTCATTAGCTCTTATAATATAACACTGTTAGCGACATGCTACTGATCGTGTACTGTTTCCTTGTCTCTATGACTAGCTATGTACTTCTGTGGTTTTTAGGCCTGTTGAGTCATACATCTTTTGTCCTAAACCATATGGAGCATGCCTTTGTATGAACTCTCATGATTGAGGACATCTGTCTCAGCCTCAATATTTGCCTTCAGAGGATCTTTGCTTCATTTAATGATACAACTAACAGCATGTTTTTTATCATAAAGTTAGCCGTACACAGCTTTGTAAGAAATTGCCTTGTTTTCATTCCTCAAAAACATAAGGAATAGTCTATATTTATCCTTTTCTCTCTTTTTTCCTTTTTCATCTCTTCTTCCCTTCCTTTCTTTCTTGTTTCAATTAATATTTACCAGATATTAAAAATGTGCTAGGTAAGGTTTATAATACACTAAAATGTATATTTTCAATAGTCTCAAGATTGGCTACACTTTTCAATTTCCAGTTATAAGTATAGTTTAGATTCCCTAAGGTATGTAAGTTACTTTTACATATATTTAATTATAAATAATACGATTCAGATTCTACGCTTAGATTTTCGTGAAAGATATTCCAAATTAATCTATATAAAATGTTCCCATGTCTCTTAGCAGCCCAAACGTTAATAGATTTATACTGAAATTCTATTAATTCTTCCTACTTAGAAATGTTCATCATACTGCAGTCATGGGTATACAAATATTTTCCATCCATTTTTATTGCTTTTAAATGGGTATATAACACAAAGTATGAAGTATAGTGACATGTAATTAAAACTTTCACAAGCACTGAGAAATAAACAAAATTATTAAATCAGTTTCATTATTGTTGATGATTTTTACTTATAATTTGGAAAGACCCCCTTTTGGTGTTGATACAAAGATATTCATTATAAAACCCATGAGTAATGAAAAAAATCTAAGTCAATGTAAACTATATTACAGAGTTTAGTCTTAATATTTTTGTTTACTCCTGGGTAAATTGTCACTAGTTACATTTATTGCTAAATAAAGTCTTCAAGTGTATCTCCAAATAATTCCAAATTATAGAGATGAATAAATTTAGATATTTTCAGTGAAAACATATTGACTAGTGAATCGGAAATACTGATATTTATTTACTCTTCTTAGTGTTTATATTTGTAACAGAGGGGTCTGGCCAGCAGGCGGGGGAGCAACGAGAAACCCCACAGCAGTAGCGGCGGGAGAGCCCGCACTCCCCAGTAGACCCCTCGGGAGGGGTCCAGCAGTGCTGATTGAAATTGAAGTCTCAACGGAAACCGTGCGCCAGCACGTGTTGCCCCAGCAAAAAAGCAGCATGGTGACCCAGCCAGAGGCATCTTACCACGGAGCCTGTGCCGGGCTGAAAAGGTCACAACACTTGTGCAACAAGGTGACCCTCTGCCGAGTCCCAGTTGGTGTCCCTGTGGGGATAAAGAAAACCTTTCTACCCTCTTCCAGAAGCGGCGGCAGGGGGAATCACAGAGACACAGTGAGGGCTGATGTTCCTGGTGAACATTGGCCCAAGTGGCTGGGAATGTTGACACTCCCAAAGTGTGTAGGAGTTTGAGGGGGAAAGATTTAAAATTGAGGGCACCCACAAGTTCTGCACTTTCTGCCTTCCCCGCCCTTTCATGGTGGGAAGTCAGCCGATAGAGGCCACGTCCCGGGAGCCGGATGCATTCCCAGCCAGCCGAGGCCCAGCACAGGGCCGGCCCCTACTCCTGGCTCTGGCAGGGTCCTGCTCGCAGGTCTGGAGCAGGCTCCCATGGGACTTGTGCCTCACCAGTGGCTGGCTCAGCTGAATGCTGTGGCCCCAGAGGCCACAGCTCGGATCCTGGTCTGCTCTCCTTCTTTTGCCCTGAAAGCAGCACACAGATGTGTGGGACGGGAAACCCCTTGGCCCCCAGGGAATAAGCAGCCTTGGAGTCCGAGCCCAGAAGCCTGAGTCCCAAGTACAACCTGCTACAGTGCCAAGGCAGTGCACCCTGGCCCCAGGAGAGGGATGAAGTTTCGACAGGGCAATGGAGATGCTGGCCACACAATTGGGCGCTCCAAGTGAGAGAGAGCCTAGAGATAAAGAGATGGACATCAGTGGAGCAACCTTGGACTACAGAGAAGAATGGAGGGCGAGAGTCTCTGGTCATGGATTTGAATTTCAGTCTTTTGGGAACAAGGGAATTTCTGTATTTTGCACAAGGGAATCGTTTGAAGCAAGCAATCCCCAGCTCCCCCAAATTGGGCACCCTGTTAATAAAAACCTTTTTCCTTCCTCACCAATTATTGTGTTACGCTTGTGAATGGCAGCAGGCAGCTGAATCTCATTTTGCCCTGTAACATATTTACTCTTTATAATGCATAATGTATGTTCAGTAGAAATATTTTTGAATATCTATGGATGCCAGGTATTGAGAGTGATACACTAAAGATAAGAGAGAGCATGATACTGCTGCAATCCAGTGGAGGAGTACACTTGTTGGTACTGACAGTTGGAGGGGAAGATGCAAACAATATTATGATAGACTTTGTTTTCGAGGGTGTGGATTCTCAAATATTGTGTAGGCAAAAATTGGCACATTCTAGTCAATGATATGAAGATATATTGCTATTCCCTAACTGTAAACATAACTGTACTATGACTAGTTTTCATAGCTCATTGTTAAGATATGATCAGCATACCATAAATTGGCCCATTTTAAGTGTATAGTTTTGATAATTTTTAGTAAATTTTTACAATTGTACTACCATCTCCAGTTTTAGAATACATTTTTCAATTCTAAATATTCCCTTGTAGTACTTTGCAGCTCCCCATTCCCAATCCAACCCCAGGCAAATGCTGATTGCTTTCCATCCCCACCTCTTTTTTCTAGAAATTCAGTGATATATAGGGTGGAACAAAAGTAGGTTTATGGTTGTTCAGATGGAAAATGATACAATAATTAATAAATAATAATACAAGAACAAACTGTTCTCTATACTCACAACTGTGAACCTACTTTTGCCCTACAATGTATAAGGTAGTCTATAATATATGCAATTTTGTTATACATTTCATGCTTCTCAGCTTACTTTTTTCTATGAAAATTATATTTCAGGTGGCATTTGAAGTTGGAGAGATGCCTTTCAACTAAAAATGTTGGGGTATCAACCCTAACCCTGACAGCTTGCTCCCAAAAGCCATCAACAATCTTTAGAAAAGAAAAAAGTAGAGCTATGGATGTGAGGGGAATTTTTTGTGTGAGTGTGTGAGAGATATTTTGACTTCATTTTAAAACCCTGGATGTCCTGTTTTTTCAATATTACACCATATGGAAACCATGTGATACTATATGATTGCTCATATTAAAGTTCTCAAATTTTACAGAATAAATCTTTTATCGATTTTGATTTTAAGTCTTCTGATAAAAGAGAGGGGGGGGGAGAGAATATTATGGTTACTACCTACTACCTTGTACAGAATGACACCCCAAAATTTTTTCTTTTAAGCCTTTGCCATATTTGTGATATAGATATTATTTTCATTTTATATATGTAGGAACTGAGCCTTACAAAAGATCAGAATTTGCCATATGACACAACTAGTAAGTGACAACTGAGATTTAAAAGCAAGCCTAATTTTAAAACCACTGCTTTAGTTTCTCAGAAAATTAAAATACTTTAATACTGTAAACTTAATTGGTGGTGGTATATTACTTCTGCTATTGTTTAATGGTTACCTTAAGATATAAAATCATTCTCAGCACAATAAATTTTCAATTATTTATAATTATTCTATCGTTTCAGCAGTTATTAAACACTTGTGTACCAAACTACACTTGTCACATAAGGTTAAACTAAGAGTAAGAAATAAAATAAACTCTATGGGGTACCCCTACCTGCAGAGATCCCCCAGAGCCATGGATGAAATGAATACTTCCTAGGCAGCTTGTGCTAGGAGAGAGCAGGCCAGCTAGGCTAGTATCTGATAGACAAAAGCCTTGATAGCCTTTTTCCAAAGTCTTTTATTGAATGCAGTTAGCTTAAGGGCATGTAGTATGTACATAAATCTCATCAATCAATGTTAAACAGTGCTAATTACAGAAAACTGGTATTATTCAAGAATAACAATTGAAGGAACACTGGGATGGATCCTCCTCAGGTCAGAGTGTGTTCATTTAAAGTCAAAATTAAAACCTTCATGGATTATACAATAGAGCTATCAACCAAGATAAAAGAACAGGGCAAGCTCCAAAGGTCATACGGAATGTTCTTATGTCCATATTTCCACTGGGAACCCCTGGCTAGAGCATTGAGGCCTGTAGGCACCCAGCTTTCCCGGCTTTCTGGTTAGGTCTTACAGGCCTGCGTGGTGATCCGTGCCCCGATATCTTCCCAGGGGGACTCTGACAAAACTCCAATGTAGTTTTCACATGTTCTTAAAAATTTCTCCTCATGATATGTAAAATCACCGGAAATTTCTACTTTTAAATTTCAGAAGTCTATATTACATTTAAAAAAAATGTTCTGCCCTGTCTAGTGGCTCAGTGGATAAGGCGCCAGCCTGCAGACCCAAGGGTTGCTGGTTTGATTCACCAGCCAGGGCACATAACCAGGTTGCAAGCCAGGTCGCCAGCCAGGTCTGTAGCTGGAGGCAGGTGAAGGGCAACCATATGTAGGTGTTTCTCTCCCTCTCTGCCTCTCTTCCTTCCCCTCTCTCTAAAAATAAAAAATAAAATCTTTAAAAAAAAAATGTTCTTTTGCTAAACTGTCTCTCTCTTTGCCTTCCCTAAAGCAAAGTTTATGCTATTTTGCTGTGTCAAAAGTTATTTGGCATAACTTCTCTTTAGTATATAGATTTTTTTTTTTTTTTTTTTGGTAGGACAGAAAAACTAACAGGATAGTTAATTTAACTATATCACATTTAACATTATATAGTTATTTAAAGTTTATAAAAAACAAATTCAATTATAATACATTCAAATGCAGTCTGATACTCTGTTGGAAATTAATGCTTTTAGAACTAAATTTCCAGACTCGTTTACTGCAAATTCTTAGCAACAAGTACAATCTTAATGAGTTTTCATGCACAAGACTTTCACATACTTTTATCAGGTACTAGAGAAACACTGAATGTTAATGCTTTCAAATGTTGCTGAACTGGTACACTATGTGACTTCTTTCATATTAATGATTTCACTCACTAACTTCACCAGAATTCTTCACAATACATAATGACAAAGAAAAAATGATAGGAAGAGAGAAAAGTTCCATCAGGTTCAAAATCAAAAGAAAAAAAAATTATTTCAGTTAATCTTTTTCACTTCAATAACAGAAGTGTAATGAATTTGCAACATGCTTACCAAAATTTACTTAAATTCTTCAAGTCCAACTTAAACTCAGAAAACTTACTCATAAATTCTGTGTGTGTATGAATATTGCGGTAAAGATGATAAATAGAGATAGATATATAGTGTGAATTTCATATTTTACTAAAAGTTTGCTGTCAAAATTTTTAATTAATTGGTACCAGCAATTGAATAAATGCATTAATAACTAATATTCACACTATTTTATGCAAATATTTTTCTTGTAGGGTTCTCTCTTGTCTTTCATTTTTCTTTTTTTCATTTTTCAGTAAGAGTTTAAAATGAGGTCATATGATTGAAAAGAGGTCATATCATTAAGTCACCCATTAAATCTTTATCAGTACATTGGAAATTTAAAAACAATATGCATTATGAATGAAAGGCAAAGGCATAAAACAAGGGGGTGTTTCTAAGTGCCTTCCAATAGTAATGAAAAAACGGAAGTTATTTGCCATGTTAGAAGATGGTTAAGGAAAAAGTGAAACCTGAAACTAAGGAAACAAAAGTTTAGACAAGATAATCCGAACATCAGAGGGAGCATTTGTCATTGTCAGAACTCCAAAGAGCAATAAAGCTTTAATCCATTTCATGGACCCCAGGCCTCATGGTCTAGTAATTCTTATGTCACTGAACCATCTTATGATCTGTATGAAATTACAGTGTGTCACCACTCTACATCTGCAATCTTAATGTTTCCGTCCTTTGATTGCATGACAAGAAAACTCTTGAACCAGAGCACTCCACTTCACAGGAGTTGGATAGAACCAGCTGCTCATAATTTTGGAGTTTTATAAAAAGGGCTTTTTAGTTCCAGAATCCCAGTGTGACCTGTGTCTATTTTCAGAACTCTTCAGGAAATATTTTGGCTGTCTCTTAGTACCATAAACGTTTTTAAAATTCTGAGAAAGATATTTTCAAAGCTACCCATAGATTGTCTTTCTCCACTATTTCTTCAATTGTGTAAGAGTTATGGTATTTAAAAGGTGATCATGTAAAATTACATTCACTGGTTTCAAAACAAAACATTTTTAGATCCTGCCCTGAAAAAGAGACATTGTTGTCAAAAATTAATATTTACCAAAGTGAGGTCATACTATATTGTGTGTGTATATTTAAAATTTTTGTTTTGAGAAGCATCAAAAAGGAATTGTTGATGGTTTTTATTTGATATGAACAAACTCCTTAGGAGAGATTAGAAATGGTGTTGATGGAAAAATAAATTTTCAATTATACATTTTTTGTTCTCAGTTTTTTCTGTTCCCTGATAATACACACTTTTGCAAAGCTCTCTGTTAGTCTTATAGATGGTCAGTGATATTTTATTTGGCATTAATTTTCCTCCCACAACACAGCAAATGTATGATATAACCTACTGTTCTGTTAGAAACAGAACTGATATCAACAACTGCTTATGATAAGAGCTATATAGTTTATAGGTTTTGTTAATATTGTTCTGGGGTATCTAGACATTTTTGTAATCTAAGTGCATTAGCTATCAAATCAGGGTCATTAGGAGTTCAGTAAGAAAATTGAACTCATAGTCATGTGCTTGTGCCATCAATGGTAAATGGTTTTACATGAGTTTGTGCTTTCTTTCTTTTTTTTTTTTTTTTTGTCCTTACTGTAGACAATAGTAGTTAACACACCAATTTAAATTATAATTGATTCATTTCCAAGGGTTATAATAAATGTGCATTGCTAATAATTATTCCTATAAATTACATTCATTTAAATGAAAACACAAAGGGCTCCTGGGGTAAGGAGAAGATACAGGTTAACACAGAATGCTCTGCATTCGAAAAAGCAATAGTGGGATGATGACTAGTTAAGTTTGGGAAATATATGCTCTTTACTGCCTATTGGTGAATCTTTGCTTGTTCTTTGTTAAAGTCTCTACAAAGTGCAGCACTAAAACATCTGTTTAACTGTTCATTCTATATTGTTCAAATTTATTTGAGCACAGAAAGCTTTTCACTAGGTATCTGTTTTGCAGAAAATATGCTGGAAAATGCTGTTCTATGCTGTACTGAATCACAGTACAACAATTTGTACTGACACGATGGTCAAAGGTTAAAATGGTTTTACATTTGTTGTGTTATTTTTTAAGTGTAGAAATTTTGTGGCAGAATATATAAAGCACCCTGATAATCAAGAGACTTGTTATCTGTTATGGTGTGTGCAACTTGTGGCTCTTCTTTAGGGATGCCACTTACTCCTGATTCAGCAGGAAATTTTATGGCTATTTTTTTTTTCTTTAATTATATCCAAGTGTAAAGAAAGTTAAGATTTCTTGGATGTGGCTTATTCAATGAGGATAGAATTAAATATCCATATTTCCAGGATTAGGCTCGTATAGTTCGTATAGAAAATTTTATTTCCTTATATCTAAATCAACTTAGTGCTTTGTGTGTCCCTTTTATGTTTTTCATATAATACAAATAAACTTCACAGAGTAAAATTTATAAATTACCCCAGACTGGGACACTACTATGAGACATTTTACAGCTTCATACAAGAAAAGGATGAGGCCACACCTTGCAAACATTTGAAAACAAATATTAAGCTTTCATTTGAGGAAAATGTAACACTATTGAAGGTAAACCTGAAAATAACTTCAAATAGAGCAGCAATTTTCAACTCATCTCATGGCACACATAAACTACTAAAATTCTGTGACACCAAAAAATATATTTTTGGTTGATCTGACAAAAAATAAAGTAGGCATAATTTTGATTCATACATGCAGGATTATAACTAAGCAAATCAGGCCCCTATATGACCCAACAATTAGTGTTGAAGGAAACACGTTTTTATTTACAGGATTCCAACATTGGTGGGGCTGGGAGCCCTCCTGCTCAGAGCCATGTTCTCTCACAAGACCCAGCACTTCCTTTGCTCCCCACCTGGCAATAAGCCAAAGACATGCCCAGCAGTTCCCTGTATCTTTATCTATTCTTAAGCCAGCTGCACAACAGTTCTCTATCTCTCTGGAAGGGACACTCTGTAGGTTTCAGTCACTATCCTCTCACAGCAGCTCTGTCCTTTAGTTAGTAGTGTACGTTGTCCTCAGCCTCCATGCAGTAGCCCAGGAAAACATGGTGCTGTCCCGGGGAGGCACATATCCCAAGAGATTGACTTCTCTATAGTTCCAAGTCCCAAAAGTTCAGATAGAGTCTGGGTCTGCAAGGCAGCAGGTCAGAGTCTCACAAGGCAGAGTCCTTGGTGACTTCGGAGTCAGTGAGAGTGGGCGGAATCAAAGCAGCATCGTGCAAGAGCAATTCTCCCCTCTCGGCTGCTGTTTCCTTACTACACCCAGCTACATGGCAGAAACCTGACTATAAAAGGCATAGCTACTTTCTCTCTCAGGCCTGGTGGCCGAATCTTGCATGGCTGCTCCTTCCTCACTATTGCTCAGCATGACAGCAACCTCTTCTCTCTCCTAGGGTGGACCAGCGACCTCTTCCTTACTAGCCCAGGCACAAGGCTGGGTCCTCAGAGGAACAATGTAGTTGGGCAGTGTGGCAGAAACTTTCTCTTCCCAACTGCCCTTATTTTAAATCCTAACACAGAGTTTCCTAAGTGACTTCCTGTCCAGCTCCTCCCACAATGAACTACATTTGCCAGGTCCCCCATATATTTTCACCTTCCTTCAGCTGCCATCTTTATTCAGGTCAAGAGTAACTCAGTAATGCAGGGGCCTCCCCTCTCCTGGCACTATCCTGAGTGGTGCCGCACCCTGAAATCACTAGTCCTTTTACTCTGGGACGGTAGCTCGCTTCCCTTCAGGAAAGGTACAGCTTTTCACTTGCTATTGTGAGAAGTATCTTAAGCCTTATCATCTGCTTCCCCCTTCTCCCTCAACCATGGGCTGGGGAAATATCTCCTTTTTCAGGGTTTTCAGGAGACCTTCGCTTAGCATCCTGCTTTAGGGTGGCTGTTGTTGTGTTGGCTGGTGTCTTTTTAAATTTAATAATCTAAGGGAAAAGAGGTCAGTGCCCCAGACTAAATCGTCAGAAATTGGAATTTTTAAAACTCTTGAAGCACCCTGGTTGAAATTCACTTTATTCTTTAATAATGCCCAGAGACATTAGGACCCAACTAAACCTAAACAGGTGTTTGCAGAGGCCTTGGAATAGGAATCATCACAGGAGAGAATTGATCTGGTAAGCATGTCAGGATGAAGTTTCTTTGATTAACAGAGTTTCTCATGCCTGTGATAAAATACTCCTATATGTCAGGAAAATGTTGATTTACTTACCTTTTTCTACATTGCCCCAGTGGTAATCCAATGTCTCTGATGTCTTAGGTTGACATCACTAAATATGTGAAAGGTAAACACCCTGACATCTAAGGAGAACTGAGGGAAAGAAAGGAAAGAGGAAAAGTAGGAACCAATGCAGTCTCGGCCAAGATTTGCCTTGGTTTCACTTCCAAGATGGCAGAAAGAGGATTAGCAAAATTCCTTCTGGAGTCATCAACAGATAGCAATGCTTTCTGACTCATCAATTAGACCTGTGGCTATTTCTGCTACCTGAGTCTCCTTGGGCAATAACAGGGTTGTAGCCCAGGTGTGAAACATGAAAGGAATGAAATCAGAGGCTTTTGATTGCTGTTTGAGGACAACCACTCAGTGCTGGTTTATTGGTTGCTAACATGTACTAGTATGTTTAGAATACTTTCTGAAAGAAAATGGAACTATAAGAAATGACATAAAATTGAAAGCAGTGACATATATAAGAATTATACTGAGGGAAAAGCATTTTCATATACAAAAATTCTCCCCCAAGATTATGACTATTTTTCTATAACTTTTGGCCTTAGTCTGACCTCTTTAAAATCCTGTTGTCACAAACCAAAGCAATGAAGCTACCTCAACTCTTTCTTGACAGCTTCCTGCTAATAGTTTTTAGATCCTTAAATAGTTCTGCATGTTTCCCTAGCTTGTTTCAGCCAGACAAGCCAGTCACCATGAGGTATACGATAGAGATGCCATACTGAGGCTTTTTATGGCCTAAAAGATGACACATGATACGTATAAAGTCAAACTGAAATATGTCTAATTTTGTCACAATGTTTGGCAAAATTGCTATTGAACATCTTCAAAGAGATGTTAGCAATTACAATTAATCTCTAATTGGGAACATAGTGAAAGAAGGAAAATTGCTCAAATGAAGGAAAGATGTAACAATGTTAATATATAGCTATATTATCAGTGTTGGTCATGAAAATATTTTCATGCAAGATATTTTATCAAGAATAACACATTGCATAAAGTGATGACCAGTGTTTGTTTTTCAGTCAAACTAATTCTATCTCATTTTAAATGTATATTTTCAGGCAATGAGGTACAGCTGGCTAGTGACCTCTTGCAGAAATACTGAGCAGATTTCTTCATTTGTCTAATATAAGATATAGTGTTTTACACAGAACTAAAGAAAATTTATCATCATGACAAGAGAAGATAAAGCATCTAATAACTGAGTGATACCATATGTAGAATCTTTCAAAAGTATTTAGTACTTCTACCCAATACAACAGTTATCTAAGTTTTATCTGCAGCCACTCTTTTTGGTACCTTTGTGTTGAGGTCAACATTATAAATTCAATGACTTCCTGAACTTCTGCTAGCAAAAACCTGATTGATGGTTTTAATAGGCAATAGGTATGTGCAGGCAGGAGCCAAACCTTTATTTTCAAGTAGCATCAAACCAGACACAAATCAGTCAAATCAGAACTTGCTGCTACAGACACGAAGCCGTTCATGGATAATAGGATGCTTCCACATATCATTTTTATCTTACATCATGGAGACGTAAGTGATTCCAGTCATCCTTGAATAAAACAGTGCAGGATGAAAAATTTATCACCCTGCTTCCAAGCAAACTTAACCTTTCAAAAGTCTTTAAACTATCAAATATAAATTTTCTCTGATGCACATGTAAGAGATAGAGGATTTCCCAGGCATAAAAGTATGAAAACAATGATATGAGCTACAGCATTCTTATAAGATACCATCTTCACTTATTTCTACCAGAAATAAGTATTTTTTCAGTCTCTAGAGCTAGAACTTCAGGCCCAAGAAGCATTTGATAAAACTATTCCTATTTTATCTGTTAGAAGCATTCAATATCAGACCTGAGCTCTGAAACTCAAATGACATCCTGATTATCTAGGGGAATTACCTCCAAGCTGTGAGAAGAAAGTTCCCAGTAGAACAGTGCCTAACAAGAGCAATAGATAATAGTGCCACAGGTGGTCTACTGTGGAAAATGCTTCAAGTTTAGGAATAAACTTGTATAGCCTTACAAGGTTTTATTGCTCACAAGTGGCTCTGACAGTTTTTTAGAATTTGTAGTCACACACCAAGAAAAATTTTCCTTCTAGGAATATTGACTAAGTAAAATGATATCAGGGTTGGGGTGTGTGTGTGTGTGTGTGTGTGTGTGTGTGTGTGTGTGTGTGTTTCTTCCTTCTATCCTGCAGCTGTTCCGAGTTTCCTAGTACTTAGCTGCTTCTGAAATGGAAATACGGATGACCATCAAAAACAGTGCTGCATGCTGCCGTGTACTGATTCATCCCATAGGATACTGTGAAAAGAGGAGTTTCAAGCCCCTAGAATTTTTGTTTTACTAAATTATTCATCTTCTATAATTTTTCTGTTCAAGTCAAAGGAGTTTTTTGCTTGTCCAATATAAGACAATATTTTGTATATAACTGGAGAAGTCCACACAATGAAAGGAAGACAGTGAAAAGCACAGGCTTCTATTTAATAACTGAGTGATACCACATGTAGAATCCTGAATGTTTACAAACTATATGGGTGGGTTCCTGGAAACTGGCTTTTCTTTGGATGTGGAAATCTATTTACAGTTAAACTCAAATAAAAAGGGAAATATCACTGTGCTTTATCAAAACAACATTGGGGAAAGGATGACCAATTTGAATGGGATTTTAATTTTCAATTTAAAAACAGTATCTTAGAGCTTCAGCCTGATAGACAAGGTTGCAGGTTCAATCTCAGGTCAGGTCATGTACAAGAAACAACCAATGAATGCATACATAAATAAGTGGAATGGCAAAGAAATCTCTCTTTCTCTCTCAAATCAATAAAAAATATCAATATAAAGTTGTTTTTTCCCATTTCTTCATTGGAAAGTTTGTCTAATTATTGTGCTGCTTGTTTTGCACTTAGCTTCACTAGAAAGCCTCAGGGGATAAAAAAAAAAAAAAAGCCGTGGCACTTATGGTTATGGTTTATTACAATAAAAGGATACAAATTAAAATTAGGTAAGGGATAAGTCGCATGAGGTAATATCCTGGAGAACCAAATGTACAAACATCCAGATTTCCTCTCCCAGTGAAGTCACATGGAGATGTTTAATGCTCCTAGTAATAATGTGTTTCCCTTTGAGCTGATTTTTATAGTTGGTGTAATTTAAAGTTGCAAGTTTGTTTTTTTGCATGTGGATGTCCAGTTGTCTCAGCACCCTTTGTTGAGAAGATTATTTCCCCAGTGGGTCTTTGAGGCATATTTGTCAAAAATCAGAAGTTCCTTTTTTTGCCTCTTACTTCTATTTCATTAAATTATATATCCATCCCTTTAGCAGTACCATACAGTATTAATTACCATGTATATTTCTTATATTTTAAAATTATAAAAGTGTGAGATTCCCAACTTTGTTGTCCTTTATCCAGATTGATACAGATTTTCTGGGACCCTTACATTTCCATAGGAATTTTAGATTCAGTTTGTCAATTTCTTCAGAGAAGCCAATAAAATTCTGACAGGAAGTAATGGGAAAAACACACACACACAATATAGATTAAATTAAAAAATTCAGACCCTGGCTGGTGGCATAGTGGATAAGGAGCCAGCCTGCAAACTCAAAGGTCACTGGCTCGATTCCCAGCCAGGGCACATAACAATGTTTCAAGCCAGGTCTCCAACCAGTTCCATAGCTGGAGGCAGGTCAAAGGCAACCATACATTGATGTTTCTCTACCTCTCTGCCTCTCTCCTTTCCCTTCTCTCTAAAAAGAATAAATAAAATCTTTAAATAAATAAATGAAAATAATAATTTTTAAAAATTTAAAAATAAATAAAAATTCTGACAGGAATTGTATATAATTGCAGGATAAATCTGAGTTGTACTGCTACGTTCAAATGAACATTTTCCATAACACCTATCCATGAATACGGTGTTCTCATTTATTTAGATCTTTAATTTTTTTAGTGATGTGTGTTTGATTGTGGACTTGATCTTTTGTTAAGTTTATTCTGAAGTAATGTATTTTTTCAATGCAGTTGTAAATTAATTTTTCTTAATTTTATTTCCTGATCCTGAAATCTTGCTGAACATGTTTATTAGTTCCATATTTTTTCTGTCTTTCTTTACTACCACCTCTGAAAGATACTTTTTTAGTTTTGTAATATAATGAATTAGGTTATTATTTTATTATATTGACATTTTTCTGATATTCCATTATTATTTAAGCATTGAATTTATGGATTTTTTCTTAAACACAATGTTGAAAATGAGTTATTAATATTAAAAGAATTTTTAACTTTTTGTACTTAAAGTTAGATTGGTCTAGAATGATTTTTTGCACTGTGTTTTTCTAACATTAAGTTTGATTAGCATCTTATCAGAACCCTAATTTCCCAAACCTTTATTCACCTTTGAATTATAAACTCACTAGCTTTCTCAGTTTCTCTTATAAACTGTGGGTCTTAGAAAATGTCATATTAAACTAAGAGATAGAAATTGTACTTTTAAATTTACATATATACATTTACAAATTAATCTTGAACCAATATTAATATAATTTACTGTATACTCCTTCATTTAAAAAATATGCTAACCTGTTATAAATGTATCATGTGACATTAACTGAGACCTTTTTCCTTGTTCCATATAAATATAACCTTTATATCAACTTGTATAATAACACACAGGACATAAAAAAGGAAACAACTACTTTATCCTTTCTCCTCTATTTTTTGTTTTGTTTTGTTTTTTATTCAAGTATGCATGTTATTTCTGTATGTGTTCAATTTTTATTGCTCTACAAGTTCACTTATTTGGCTAGTTTATATAAAGTACATTCTCTAAAAGAAAAGATAAACAGAAATGTGATTTATAGCATGGAATTTCTAACTATTCAGCTAAATCACTTCCCATCTAAAAAAGAAACACAAGAATGTTCACTTAACACTACCAGAAAAAAAAAAGAAAATACCTCACAAACATAGTAAAACCTTTATTTAAAGTATTTTATTATAGGTATGACATTAGTGGTTTACATATTGAGCTTTAATTTCTAGCTTTGTCCTCAGTTCAACTATGGTGCAAGAAACCCCCAAAGAGGCTTCCATTTTATTACAGTAAAATATAGACATGATTATTGCTGGCCAACCCCAGAAAAGATTGTAATGGAAAGAGAATTAAACTAGGAGTCAGAACACCTGATTAGCTACTTATCTTTATCAGAAATGTTGTGAGGCATTGGGCAAGCTGCATTTTAATCTAGGCAGACACTCTTCCAAGTAAAACAAGGGAATTGAAATAGATAACTTTAAGATATATGCCATATGTAAAATGATATGATAGTATGTTGATTAGAGACACAGTATTCAAGTGTTTCTTGGTACCATAAAACTGGAAGTTTAACCTTCATCCTAGAAACACATTAATGTTGAAATTAGCTAATTTATTTAGAAAGATCTTAGTTTTTATCTAATACATAGATCCAGAACCTTATAATTTCTTTAAGCACAATTTAAACATAAGTCACAGTCTGAAGAGAGAATTATTGTTACACCCAATTTTTTAAAAAAGAACTTGTTTTGCAGTTTTATCCTCAAGTAGACAGAGAGTCAGGTAAAGTCAAGGGTGGGAAAGGGGAGAGCAGGGGGGAAAATTGGATGAATGTAATACAACAACAATAAAATTAAATTTGAAAAAAGCTTCAACTAATAGTTTGAATAAACTGTAGTTAATATGTTTTAATCTAGCACAAAGATATACCTTTTAATATTTATTACAACACATTATTAAGCACTTATTTAAATGATTTAAAATCAACTTTAAAATTGTCAGGTTTCTTTAATTATAACAGGATAAAAACATAACCTGAAAGAATCTTTCTTGCCCTGGCTGGTAGCAAGTGGATAAGGCGCTGGCCTGTGAACCCAAAGGTTGATGATGGTTCATTTCCCAGCCAGGGCACATAACTAGGTTGCAAGTCAGGTCTCCAGCCAGCTCTGTAGCTAGAATCAAGTGAAAGGCAACCATACATTGATGTCTCCCTCCCGTCTTTCCTCTCTCTAAAAATAATAAATAAAATCTTAATAATAATAATCTTTCTTTAACATTACTATAGAAATTTATATAAATGAAAAGTTAACTGACTAAAATTAAATTTATTAATTTTTAAAAGTTTTAAAAAAGACTTTAATTACTAGTTTTAGAGAGAGGTGTAGGGAGAGAGACAGACAGAGAGAGAGAGAGAGAGAGAGAGAGAGAGAGAGAGAGAGACATCAGTATATGTGGTTGCCTTTCACTTGCCTCCAGCTATGGACCTGGCTGGAGACCTGGATTATAACCTGGTTATATTCCCTGGCTGGGAAAATGAACCAGAGATCTTTGGGTTCTCATGCTGGCATCTTATTTATTGTACCACCAGCCAGGGCTTTGAATTTCTTTTTAATGTGGGTTATATTTCTTGGTTTTGTTCATCTGCATTATAGTAGCAAACTTCCCATTGGCTTATAATATTTATCTTTTATTTTGTTATATTTCTGTAGATGTGTGTACAAATTATTTACATCTTGTACTTAACTTTAAACTATAAAAGGGAATATACCAAATAACCACTTAAAAACATTGACTTAAGTTTTCAAAAATTTAAAGATTATTTAAAGTGGTGGTTCCACAGACTATATCTGTTTCACTCAATATAAATGAGGTATGAGATTCAATTAGTGACAAATTTGATGAGCAAACTTTATTTATTTACTTATTTTTAAAGATTTTATTTATTATTTTCAGGTAGAGGGGAAGGGAGAAAGGCAGAGAGGGAAAGAGAGACATTAATGTATGGTTGCTTTTCACCTGCCTCCAGCTATGGACCTGGCTGGAGACTTGGTTTGCAACCTGATTATGTGCCCTGGCTGGGAATCAAACTGGTGACCTTTGGGTTTTCAGGCTGGTTGGTGCCTCATCCACTGTGCCACCAGCCAGGGATCAAACTTTAAATGTGTATATATACATATGTATGTATATCCAACTTTCTGAGTTGTACTTTGGCCTAATTTAGTGTAGGTATAGAGGAATTTGCAAAAATATTTACTAAATAAACAGATGAAGCATTCTGTTTTCCTCTTATTTGTCATTTTTGTTTTTCATTATTTTCTTTTTCTTCTTTACAGTGAAGAGTGTCTTAAGAACTTGAGGTAACAAGAAAGTATATGACTGGGTTCTTGACTCCAAGGTGCTTAAGATCCGCTTGGAAGCTCAGAAAAAGGAAGGCAGGGAGGCAGGGAGGCAGAAAGGAAAGAAGGAAGAAAGATAAAAAATAAAAAGACTAACCCTAATTAGTGGTAAGTGCCAACTTGACTTTTCCTATTGTAAAATCTAAGAATTAAGATGAGTGTAAAATAGACTTTCTGCTGGATCTCATAGACACTAAAAGAAATTCAAATTGATCCTTGAGAATAATATGTAGAAAAAGAATGAAAAGGGAATGTACATATTCCCTGCCATAGTGAAGAGCACAAAAATGAGTACAGATAAAATTATGCTAATTAGATGCTAATGAGAAAACCAGAAATCTTTTCTATAAGTAGAAAGATATATTTTGAAATAATTCACTTAAAAAAAAAAAGTAATAGTATTAGAACAAGTTCCTGGAGTCTATTTTTGCATATTTGTAGTAGAAAGAAATGAAGTTAAAAAGAAACAAATTCATAAAAATGAATAAATTCAGTCTTATTTTGCATAATAAAAATTGTGGAACCTTTGACAGACTTTTAGCCCAAAGTGACTTCTGCAAAATGAATGTTTTAGAAAGGCTCCTCTGGCAGTAGTGTGTAACATAAGGAGACAATCAGATAGTTGAAGAGATAATTAAATTAGCTATATATCTATGAGTCTTGTTACCTGGGACTGGAAGGCATTAACAACAATGGAAATGGAAAGAGAATCAAGTAACAAAAAGTGAAGGAATTTACAAAATGCAAAATTAAGTAGATTGAAAAGGAGAAGTCAGGAAGGACTGTCAGACTATGGGCATGAGAATTTGGGAAAAGATGTTTCGGGGAGAACCAAATCTAAATAAAGGTATAGGGGGAGAACCCAGTCTGAGAAATGTCTTGATATACATTTGGTGTTTGATCAGCTTTAGGAGTTTTGAAAATGATCACACATTACATCAGAAGCAACTTATATGGAGCTGATCCAGAGAAGCTAGATAAATTTGGAAATCATTTTATTGGAGTTTATAGTTGAAGTCATTAGATATAAAAACTCCAAAAAAGAAAATAAATGATGATCAGAGTGATAAAAAGTATGAGTCATGTACCCGTTTTAAACAATTGTCAGAGTGAGAGGAACTAAGGAAAAGAAGCAGTAAATGAAACTAAGGGATAAAATTAGAACTCTGTAGTGACTGTGAAATCAAGGGAACGCTATCAGGACATTCAGTGTCACATAGTTTGGAAAAAAATTAGGAGTAATGACCTTGAATTTTTGTTTTAATTTACATGAGATCAGTGGTTACCTTCATCTAAGGCAGAGGTCAGAAACTACATCAGGAAACTAAATCATGAGATTAGGAAATGAAGGCAAACCAACAGTGGCATGTTCTTAAGAATTTTGTGAAGGAGGAAAATTTATACAGGCCACTACTTGGGTTTAGGGTTAGAAATAGTACAACGTTAAAATAAATTTCTCTTATTTTCAAGAAAACAATTTGATTCAGAAATAGACATTGAATAAAGCAATACAGAACCAGACATTATCCAAGTAACTTGTTACCTAAATTTGACTTTTGACATATTTGGGCTTTATGACTATTCATTGAGCAATAATCACCCACCTATTTATTTCCCAAAACTTAAAAATTTAGCAAAACAAGTGACTTAAAAGTGTTTTGAGCCCTGGCTAGTGGCACAGTGGAAAAGGTACCAACCTGAGACCCCAAAGGTTACTGGTTCAATTCCCTAGCCACAGCATGTAACCAGGTTGCAAGCCAGGTCTCCAGCCAGATCCATAGCTAGAGGCAGGTGAAAGGTAACCATACGTTGATGTCTCTCTCTCTACCCCTATCTTTAAAGTAATAAATAAAATCTTTTAAAAAAAGTGTTTTCTGGGGAACAGAGGGGAGCAAAAAAGGGATGGATGTAATACAACAACAATAAAATTAAAAAAAAAAAAAGGTGTTTTCTATTTTGCACTTAACAGCCAAGAAACTCTATCCAGAGAACAGAAGCTATCTTGGGAAAATATATGTTTTGGGGGAGGTTGGCACCTCGAGAAAGGAGCTCCTGAACATTTCAAAGGCAAAACACTACTGAATCAGGTCTTTTGTCTATAAGTAAAGTTGTAAATGCTAAGGTGAAATACTTTATTATTTTTTTAATCCTGATTTTTGATGAGTATATAATCTAGATCTTAGTTTTATTCTCAAACTATACCAATGGTTCTAATCAAAATTCACTTAGGGGTGATTATTTTAAAATAAACTTTTGAATGAATGTATTTAGCATTTTAAACACTGTCACCTATCATCATTCAGAAAAAAAATATATATTTATGTTTTTGTCTTTTTAAACACTATTAGTTTTTATCTTTTTCAACCACAGTTTCACTGGAATGATGACAGAGAAGGAAATGGCTGCACAGATTAAGTATGTTATGATATGTTGTAAAATATTAACAGTCAAGCCCGCAAAGCAAATCAATGACATTCTCTAAACTTGTTGCAAACTGAAAATAAGTCATAAAAACTTTAAAGGTCTAAATACAAAAGGAAATAAAATATGCATGGCACAAATAAGATAAGTTAAAATCTAAAGCATATTAAGACAAAAGCAGATAACAGTGTGGTGATTGTAGGGGAAGAAGGTAGGTAGAGGGAGAAGAGGGTACAAAGGGAATAAATGGTAATGGAAAAAATACCATAAAACAAAAAAAGAATAAATTATTTTAAAAAATGTGAGAGAATTCTGGAGTGACAGGTTTTCCATGACAATGATTATATTTTAAATTGATCAAACAAATTTATTAAAAATCATTTGTGACATTAACAATTCTTTTATTTATACATTTATCTAAAATTATTGTTAAAAATCAATTATCTTAATCAAGAAGTTACAAAATAAGTTCACCTGCATTCTACATTATGTTAGCATCATATAAAAGATCTGCTAAAAATATACAGATTGGTATTTCAAAAACATGTCAAAGCTATTTAATTGCATAATGAGAGGTATATTATCACACATTTATCACCTTATTGTGTTAATAAAAGCCACTTTTTGTTCTTGAAACAGGAAGATAGAATTTCTCAGAAGTTTTAATCCAGAAATTGTCCTTGTGGATTTTAAATAGAATTGACTTCATTTAAATAACCATTAGATAATATTAATATGAATAGTTAATTTCTTCTACAATCTTCCTTTGTTTTTTAAAAAACCTTTTCCTTGTATTGATAGTAGTTGTATTTTATACAACCTCAGTCAGTTTCTGCTATCTTGAGCAATGAATTATAGATCTTGAGGCAGACCTAAAGCAACAGATAGAATTGTCAGTTAGAGGAGAGGTTTGACGATATAAAGATGTTAACATATTTGAACTTAGTTCTGTCTGTGATTCCTCTTCAGGAAGCAGGAATGAGGCACCTAAAGGTCATGATGCTGGGAATAATTCAAGAAATGTAAAAAAAAAAAAGACAAGAAAAGAAATGCTTGAGAAGTTATAGAAAAAGATAAAATAGTAATGAAGAATTATTCTATGTTGTGTCATCCATCCCAGATGTCAAAATAATATAACAGATGACAGGCTATTGTTAGCTTATGGTAATGTGTAGCCTGATGCTAATTAGACAAGTTTTACTTCACACATAAGTTTCTTGCAGTTCTTTCTAGGCATAAACATAAAAGGTTACTGATTTAATGATAAGCAGAATTTCCCGCTGAGCCAGGAAGAAGATAATGGTTGAGAGATTAAAGTTAAAAATGTTAACTAGGAGGCACATTCAAAATAGCTAACACTGATCAATTTTTTTAATGGAAAACTGTTATTGTATATTATAGAAAGCAAAAGTGCTATTTATAACTTTGTTATTTACTAGACAGAAACTTTTGAATGTTTTCCCAGTTGGAATGAATTCATCTTCTCTCTCTTTTCGGCTGATATAAGCACTCAAACAAGAAAGGATTAAAGGGGTCTTAGGATATTCTACCCAACTCCTTCTGCAAAGTGATTCAGGTTGATAGAAGAGGTTTAATATATTCTGATATGTATGTATATATTGATATCTATTGAAAAAGGATTACAAATAAAGACTTTTTATAGAAATGGAGAGAATGTCAGACTTTTCACTGTTCTCCAAAAGACATATTGTTCATATTCCAATCAGCAATAACTCTATTAAATTTTCCCCACAAGTTCCCTACCCCTAAATCCTTGACTTGTTCCTTTGAGAACATAAAAGAAAGACTTGACAACAGGATTGCAAAACATGAGGTCCTGTAGGTATTTTAAGTTATTATACATATATATGTATTTTGAGTAGTTACTTTTCAGCTGAAAAAAAAAAGTACTGCTGTTTTCTGCCATCACAACTACTACTTACTCCCTGCTTAGGAAATCAGATCTGAAATAATAAGAAATGACAAGTGACATACAGGGAAACTGACTAATATGCACACATTGACGATTGCTGTCTGTAAATGAAACATTTTCTCCTGAATGGATAGGGTTCACATAGAAGCCCACAAAAGGGCTACAACTGTTTTGTTTTCATAATATTTACAATATACCCTTCCATTAATGAAGCTTCATTTTATCTCTTAAGTAAAACTCTATCTATAAATTATACCAGGAAATTTATGTTCAGAGAAATTTAATTTTTGAGAGATGAAACCAAATTTCTACGTCTTCTAGTGCATTCCTCTCACCCTCCATTATATTATCCATGAAACACTGAATTTATAAAGAAAAAAATCAAAAGCAAAAGTACAGCTGTTATCAAAAAAACCCTGCTTCTTGCCAATGCAGCAAAGAATTACAGATCAGCAAGCCTATTAGCATGCACACAAAGTTTATTAATGAATGGGAGAGCAAAAGCAAGGGTAGCCAAAGGCCAGGGTGGCAAACTTGCCCTAGTGTGGCCAGAGACCAGCTGCTGGAGGTCCAGGAGCCCCAGGGCCAAGGGGGCCAAGATAATGAGTCTTTTGTTCTGAGGACTAATATAATTGGCGGTAAAGAAGTTACACACTGATCAATAGGGCTGGGGCATGGATACCCAAAGGTGTTAATGGGTTTCTTCCTTTATGCACTTTGACGCCTTCAGGCCTTTGGGGCCTTGGATGTAAATACAGTTTCAAAGACTTTCCTCTTGGAGACAGTGGAAACAACACAAACAATTCCAAGGACTTTCCTGGTATTGGAACATGTGGCAATATGATCAAACCAGGCCCAAGGACTGCTGGATTAGCAGGTGAGACATGTCTTTCTCTGCTTCTAGTCTCCTGCAACACAGCCAGGTAAGAGAACCAAAAAGTGTAATTTTATTTCTCTTCTGAAAGAATAGAAAATAATGCCACATTCTAGATTGAGTCAAACTTGACCTTGAATTGTATAACTCTCCATTTTCTTCCCTCTGGACATTAGCACTGTTCTACACTTCATTAGTCATTTATTTATCACTAGATTGCCAGCAGCTGTGTGTATCACCTGGTGCATGGTGGATATTCAATAAATATTTACAGAATAACTCAATTGTATTTTGTGTCTGCAAAACTCTCATATTTTTAACACGCCAACTGAATTAAGTCAAGCCTTGAAATTAAACCACCCATATTGACAAAGTGTGTTAGCAAAAACACAGTTTAAATCATTTTAGCACTGCTCTATTATTGTCACTCTTTGGAAGTCTATTAATGGGATATATTAGAATGTCAAACATTCTGGATACACTGTAAATACGAAACTGCAAGATGTAGGTGTTTTTCTGGTTGCAGTACAATTAAATACTTGTGTTAAAAATGGAACATATTTTACTTGACACAGGAAAATGCTTGCCTACCTATTCTCTCACACTAGCAGATTTAAAATAAATATTCAAGAATAAAAAGTAGCTAAGTGGTGTTCCATTTATTTTCTTGTAATCTATTGCTCTAATCTATTGCTCTCTCTTTCCATTGTATAGCTATTCGCAATTTTCCTCAATAGCTTGTTGTATATAAACTAATCTTAAAAAGTACCTTTCATATATTTTGTTTTCACGTGCACTTTAATAGACTCTACATTACATTTATGCTTGTTAATTCAAGTAGAATGCACATGTTATTAATGAAAGTAAAAATGAGCGCTGTTAAAAAATCTCATCGTAAAGTTTATGTTAAAATACGTGATGACTTGGTCTTGATTCAATCAATAATGAATAGAGATATAAATTTTCAATAGCAATACAGCATGGGACTCTGACATATACAACAGGATGTCTGGCCCTGGGGTAATGGAAGGGCCAAGCACGTGTTCTTTCTTTCTTGGGGGAATGTTTCTCCCACCAGACCTCTAATGCTCAGAGTGCATTTCCCTGCAAGTCGGTGCCCATTAATTTTACCATCGCCTGCCTGGCTGAATCAGCACTTCCAGATTCATCACGTTGTTGCCCCAAGAAGAAAATGACTCTTTAGTTGTCAGATCTTGCTCAAGGGGAATGGTTAGCACAGTGGGAAATGACCAGGCCTAATACAGTTACGGTTCAAAAAATCATTAATAATTTCGGTGACAAGAACTAGACTTCTTTGAATATTTTTACCACCTAGATGATCTTGATAGTAAAATAAAAAATTTAATTTCTAAAAAAATCCACAAAATACGCAAAAATGTTGACGTAGTACTCTGTGATTAAATAAACTCTCCCAAACTATGCAAGCACCTCGAGTTTCAGGTAGGTTTAATTCATTTACTTTTTGAATATTTGATGATAGTTATTTTTTTTCAACTAATATTTTTATCTACTGAAGTCATCTTTTTCATGGGTGGAGAAATCTCAACAGTCTTTTGACTTTATTCAGAAATAAAAGATCATGATAAGTCATCTTATCATTACCTCTTGCTAAAGGAACACATACATTTTTAAAAATTACTAATTTCTAGATAAACATAATTTCAGGTATATCATATATCTGAAAACAAAATGTTTTCTAAGTACATGCTTTTTTTTTCAGATTGCCAATGAATAAGTATTTTTCACTGATCCTGAGCTTAAAGCTACATCCTTTAAAATCTGTGCTAGTTTTGATTATAAAGGATTGCTAAATATTAAAAGTGCTTAACAGTAAAAATACATGATGTAGATGGTGCAAAGCAACAGATATATTCAAATTTATGAAATTTTTCTCAATGTATGCTAGGTTTTCTGTTGGAGCCAGAAACAGGATGTGTTTCTTTAAGAAACAATATAACATAAAGAGGATTGGAGCCAGAAACAGGATGTGTTTCTTTAAGAAACAATATAACATAAAGAGAATTGGAGCCAGAGACAGGATGTGTTTCTTTAAGGAACAATGTAATATAAAGAGAACTCAGTGTACTAAGATAAAACCCAGGTCTTGAGGAAGTATGAGTTAAGAAGACATTCCATTTGGAAAAGAAAGGGCTGTGAATGACAGATAAGGTAAGAGTTATTGAATTACAACAGCTTTGAAATACAGAATGTAGCCAATCCTGCTTTTGTGAAATTGCTTGCTCGCCCCAATAAAAGGACTTAGCTGTAAGCGTTAGGTGCGACTCTCATTTGGTAGCCCTGGTGGGTGTTGGGTCCTCGGACCCTCTGAGAGTTCGCCCCTGCGCAGGTTAAAACTTGGTTGGCCAATAAATAACATCTTTGAATCCCCGAAAGTCTCCAGCGTTTGGTGTCTCGCTTTCGTCTGCATATAACATTTTCCACTGTTAAAAAGAGGTCCTTACAATATCCCTTCTTTAGTTCTTGTTTTTACAGTGATACAAGAGCAGGTGGGATTTGTTGTTCATATGTTTATAAATGCAATGATATCTTGTACAAACAAGGTACAATAAGGTCTTGAGTCCAGTTGTGGGAAAGTATGCTCTCTTGCCTGATCTTTGTAACTGTATGACTGCTAAGTTTAATCATTCCGAAGCTTCCATGTGAAGGAATATTGTAAAGTGCTTGTGTGAAATTTATTTTCAGGTGTCACATAAGCTGGTATTCTTGTTTAGAAGACCTGAGTGTGACATTGGAACCTGAATGTGTAACAGGTACCATAATGATACTGGCACAGGTGTTTCAAGGATATTTTGAAAATTACTCCTTTTTAACAGATACAGCATGTTTTCCATGACCCCACCACTATATTTAATAAGGAGCTGATTTTTAGAACAATGTCCTCTTACACTCCCTGGTATTCTCATAAGTATTCATATGCCCATGCTTTTGTATGGAATGCAAGAAACAATCTTTGAGCAGGACACACAGCTGACTGACAACTGGTAATAGTGGAAGGTCAGTGCTAATTACTGTGCCGAATTAGCATGAAATACTTTGAAAGATGGAGTTCAAGTGTCTACGGGGCTTTCTGCCAACAAATTACCTGGCTGACAGGAGAGTGTCACTGCTCATCAGTGTTGATAGTGTGTAAGGTGGTACTTGTGCAATTAAGAAGGGAAAACTTGCCTCAGAGAGTTACCTTCCTGGGAGGAATTACTACAGGTGGCAACAAGGCTGGGAAAAGAAGGGGGGTCTATTTGGTGTTCTCTGAGTAAAGGTTGTGAAGGATGAAAGGGCTGGTTCTGACAATCATCGAAATCTCTGTCCCACCTCTCAGCTTACCTATTTACACCAAATATAACAGCCTGAGAAAGGGCTCAGAAAGCGGACAGTAATTAGGCAATTAAGAACAAAATCCCCTGTTACTTTGCTATGGATTCCTGAGACATTTCTAATATGAGGTTACCGTTCTGAAATATAATGTTACTGGGTGGATTTCAAAAGCCAAGAGAGGGCGGGAGGAAAACAAGAATCATTAGAAAATAACTGGACAAGAATTTATGAAGAAAAGAAAGGAATCAGAATCCACGTATTCTGGGACTCAAATATTTGGAGCATCTGGGGCTTGAGTTTCTGTCTCCTCCATAGAGGTTTGCCAGCTTCCCTTACAAATTTGAAGCTGCTCTAAAGCTATGTCCTCCCCCTTTGCTCCACTTGCTTCAGTTTTTCATGCTGGCTCCATGTTATCCACAGGGGAGAAAAAGAGGAGAAACATACCCTGATTTTCCTCAGCTTTTCCTGGTAGCCATTGCCATCACATAGCAGTTTGGAGCCCTCTCTTGGAGATGGAGCATATCTGAACATTTGCTAAGACACAAGTGAAGGCTGGGGCTGGTGAGCAAAGACCTTTTCATCTGGTTTATGCAGCTCAGAGTTCACCACCAGCATCAACACTGATCACTTCAGAGTTCTGTAGTTCTGGTCCGTGTTAACCCTCTCAGACCCCTCTGGCCTCTGGGAGACCTGACCCCTACTTTGAGACACATTGAACTGGAAATAATAACTCCCATATGGGAGAAGAATACTTCAGTCCATAAGCTTATCAAGCTTTGTTTTTTCTGACTGCTAAGCAAAGGAGAGTGTATTGGAAGCAATTCTCTCAGCTTATAGCTATTTCGATAGGGGTTCTATATTTAATAAAGGTTAAACCCATTGAAACTGTGAGTCAAAGGCACTTTTCCTGGCCAACAGTTTCACCTACTTTAGAAGCGGTTCTCTTTCCACTCTCCCCATGTCTACTCAAAGTGGAAAATGGGTGACATTGGCTCTGTTTAATAGGCAAATGGCCCATCCCCCAACAAATATGAATAAGTATTTTCAATCTGAACTTGTGCATCACTCTTACGTCTCTCTCCTCCCACATAAAAGAAATCTTTTTCCATAATTGCAAGATTTAATTAACCAGTGTTCACACAAAGGATTCCTTTGTTCACCTATCAACAAGCTGCTTTCATTGATGGCTCTCTGACTCTCTGAAGACTATTCTTTTCCTAAGTTTTAAACGGACTTTTATTTTCAGCTTTAGAATCCTATGATATAAGTGTTCTGCATTTCATTCCTTGGTGTCTTTGCTGATTACAGATAACTCCTTCCATGGCTAATGATGGGATCTGATCAGCTTCCCAGTCTGCTTATTGCTAGTCCTTAGCGGAATAGAAATAGGTTTTTGGAAAAGCCGTGATGCCTTGAAATTATGATCCCCTAAAGAGCTGGTTTCCTTCTGGTTCCATTTCCCCAAGTTTAAGTCAGAGGTATAACAACAGCAAGAAATGGGGGCATATTGCACACAGAAAATGCCAGAAAAGGTGCACTGATAACTACACTGTACACATTTAATCTATATTTCTTTTATGAACTAAAACAAGGAAAGCACACTTTATATCACACTACATATTTTTTAAATGTTTAGATTTCTTATTAGCAAAGTTCTGACTATCCTGAACACTACCCCAATTTACTCTCTTTGAAATTATCTCCTTTCTCCTCTGCTTATGTAAATCCTACTGTAACATATCAAGACACTTTTTATGTTGACATTTAAAAGGCTACTATCTTAAAGGCTGCTGTTTTCCTTCTATGTAATAAGCATAAAATTTACACACCTTTTAGAGTCTGACATCTACAGACTTAAATTTATAGTAATTCTGCCACTGACATAAAATAAAAATCTTGAAATGTCAGTTGTTAGTGAAGAGTAAGTTCTCACTGCTTGGGAAGTAATTATCCCTCCACAAAAGTACTTATTTTCATGATTATTCCTATCCACTTGCAAGTAGTGCTTGAAGTTTATTTCTTTAAAGATGAATATCTATGATAATCAAAGGCATAGATCTTCATATAAAATAAAATTAATAAAAAGTGATTCATTGCTTTTATAAAGCTTTCTGCTAAATCTATTAAACATAAATATTACTTTAAGTTACTACGGCATTTTAATTTGAAAGATAATGCGAGGTTCAGAAAAAGATGTTTTAAAATCATAAACATTTCATTATAATAAATGTAAATTCAGTAATATTGACCTGTCATCAAACATTACTACCATAAATAAATATATTTTTCACCTCTTTCAGAAAAGAGCAATGTACTAACTCTTCCAAAATTTGCTAATGGAATGCTAGTTTTGACATTGTCATGGTTATTAGGTTCCAAGGGGTTTATCTGGAGTTGAATACAATTAACCAAAGTGGTTGTGTGATTGTGTTTGAATTTGTGTCTTCTTGCTATAATTCTCAGAGGATGATATGCTGATGTACAGTTATTTTCCAAGATGAGAAAACAGAGTAAGACTTTCTCAAAGTTAACTGTAGAGAAACCCCTCTTTCAGGGAGCATCTTGTGAGATTAGAGTTGCATAGTGTACACTTCATTCTAATTCACCATTAG
Source organism: Noctilio leporinus (assembly GCA_004026585.1). NCBI lineage: Eukaryota > Metazoa > Chordata > Mammalia > Chiroptera > Noctilionidae > Noctilio > Noctilio leporinus. The sequence goes on along the minus strand of PVIW01003998.1, from coordinate 44,576 downwards.
TTTTTCTTAGTTTTGAGGCTGTCCACTGCAGTCCCCAACCTTTTTGGCACCAGGGACCGCTTTCATGGGAGACAATTTTTCCATAGGTGGCTCAAAGGTTGGGGGGACCTCAGGTGGTAACACAGTGGTGTCCCTGACAGGAAGTAGAAAGGCTGCGGAGCCCTGCCTGGTCTAAACTGCAACAGTTTGATCAAATATAAAAATGTTTAGTTATAGCTCTTCATATAAATTATTTTCATAGTTCTCAATAGATGTTTGTCTAATTTCAATATACTACCTCATCATTTCTTTGTGGGCTGCATACCTCTTCAATATTTTCTTTGTCACATAGTCCACATCTTTTAAACTATCACTAGCTTGCCAGCATGATCACTAAAACATATTCTTTTATCCAGTTCAGAGGCAACTCATTTCTTGGATATGCAGATATATCTGCAGAGACGGACTTTGTTTACTGATTAACTTACTTCTACATACAATTATTTCTATGTACAAGCTATTTATACCTGATTTAATCCTTTTACAGCCTGGCCTATGATATCAATTATACTCTATAAATTAGTTTATTGAAGAACAGACTCACTACACCAATAATTAAATAAAATATACATGGTTAACATTTTCATCGTCATGAAAGTGACATAGTTATGAAGAAGAAATAAACCACCTCAACTAATAGTAAATAGATTGGTAAGTGTTGTGTGTTTAGTTTCAGAATTTTTCTATAAATGTTAAATCCAGCTTTTAAACAGATCCATTAGTGATGATTTGCTTCACATACAAAACTTAAACCCTCAACGTTATCAATATTCTCACCTCTATTATTCTCACCAATAATAACCATTTTTAAATATCAGCCATGGTCGATTAAGGGGAGGGAAACATGTTATTGTGGAGAGAGGTCATAGCAGTATTCCTGACCTCAGCACAATTCAATAGTTAGGCATAAATTTTATAGAATCTGATAAATGGTATAAGAAAGTTTATGATGCATGCAAAAGGATTAATAACAAGTGAGAATACTGAGCACTGGGGTGGTCAGAAAAAGATCAGGCTACACTAAATCTATAATGAGCAAAGTTTAAACATTTCTGAAAAATTATAGTGAAAAAAGAAGAAACAATAACTTTGGGCATTTTGAGAGAGAAGAATTGAAGTCTACTTTCTTAATTTAAGTTTGTGTAAGCAGTCATTTGCCTTAAAAAGTTAATGGCTAATAAAATTATATAAAAATTTAATTATATTAATTGGATTTAAAATCTCTTTTCAGTGTGCATTTTTCCATTGGGAAGATAAAATATGACAATTAAGTTAAAAGTCTATTTTCCTTTGTATCTTGGAATTGTTTGCACACTTTAAAAAAAAATCTTACAGTTTTATTACATATTTTTAGTATAAACACATTTCAATAGAACTTTCAGTTGTTATAGTGTGCTGTTGTAGACTGCATTGATTTCACATGGTGAAACACATTCATATTACATTAAAATTCACTTTAAGACAAACATTAAAGTTAAACATTTTAACTTCACTAAGTAATTTAGAAAATACTCAATTTTAATGCTATTTTGAATATTATGATATTCAGTAAGAAAAGATCCTTTAGCTAAAACTAATTGCAGTGAACAAGGAAAAATGACTTAATCTTAAGAACAAAAATATTGCAAGGAACATTTTAATTAGGGTAGTGCCGTCACCTGTTTATTAATTGTGTTTTATAAAATCAGCAACTTCATTATTTAAATCTGCCTATGTTGAGTAACAAATAGATTTGAAAAGTAATTATTTTATTATGGATTTGATGTACTTGATTTCTTGCCCCCTTTTCCTTATTTTTCGTGTTGTATTTTAAAAAAATCATTACATCCATCGGTAACTTACAAACAAAGCTCTATAATAGTTCTCTTTCTTCACACTTAAATGTACCACACTTGGGTGCATTTACATCTCCTGTCAGCTTGGGCATAGAGGATCAGGATCTTTATGCTCCCCTTTTGATGACTATCAAATCTGTTCTCATAATAAAGCTGAATCTGTAATAACATATCTTCTATTCACTAGAGTCATATTTAGTTTAAATTAATAATCTTAAAGTACGTTTTTAGGAATAAAAATTAATTTTTGATTGCAGGACCTCCCAAACACCCATAAAACCACTTCCTGTAGACAGTTAGTTACTTTATATAAGGTTAATTGAGCAAGATATTCAAAATGAATTTAACTTTTTTATTGAACAAAATGCAAACATTATGTCACACAACTTATTAAACACTAATGCAAGACTAAGGCAAAGTGGTTAGACACAGAAATTTATCCTACAACACTAGTATAAATATACTTTCCCTTATTAAAGTAACAACCAAATATTAATTATAGGTATCCTTGAGAGATAAAATATTTTATTTTAAGTTTCTACAGTGTAATTTTAATATGTTATCTCAAATAATACCTAGTATCAATGAAGACATGATTTCTAACTTACAGAAAATATTCCAACAGTTCGCTACATTTCTAAATATTAATAATTTTCTTGGAAAACTCAAAAATCTCACAGAAACAAAGACACAACTCTGTGATTGCTTATTTAGCAAGGGAGAGGAAAGAAACAAATATAATAATACAGAATTAGTAAACAGTGATAAGTTCAATAAGGCTGGTGACTACATGTAATGGCATAATAATAATTTACACACTTGTTTAAAATGTACTAAACATTTTCTTATCACTTCTTGCAAAAACTCATTTGAGTGAAATAGTAAAAATGGTATTTTTTTCATTTTACTATTAATTTAGAACCACTTAGGTCATTCACAAAAAGATGTAAGAGGAGCAGTATCTAGTTGAATGACATTTAGCCTCAATCACACAAATTTAGCATACTTTTATTACTCAGAAAATAATTTAAAGTGGTCTAATCCAGAATCTTGCATGATATTGCTGCTATGCTGCCCACAATTGGCCATTGATTCTCACAATAGTCTTTCTATGAAACTTGTGTGGTCCTTCTTAGGAAGCTAAACAGTGAGAGAATGACAATAGCACTTATTATAAAAATCACATTTTTGATCACTATGTTTGCTTCCTCCAATTTGTGGTTTGAGTTCCCTTTTATTAAGAAAAACTGGCTGATGTAAAATCACATACTAGACAGTGCAGACTCAGCTCCCCTCTCCTCCAATTTTCCACAGAACTATTGGCCACCACACACATTGCTGTCAAATTGCTCTGCTTCTTGTCAGCTGCACACTGGACAGAGGAACAGGAGGTTGGTCATGCACTAATTAGGAGGGCAAGCAATTTTTTAAGTCCATTCTGAAAAACATAGGAGTCAAGTATTAGTTTATAGAAAATATAATTAAGGACAAAGAGCAGGGATAGAAGAACTATAAAGTAGAATTTTTAATGTTGTTGGATTAGAATGTTGAGTGAAATTTGTGTTCAGGATGGCATGATTGTTAAAAGTTTTCCCAGAACCAGGAAAGGGCTGGACTATGCTTCCATTTAGAACTGATGGTTTTAGAAAAAATTCTAAATATATGAAATTCCTCATATTGATTGGACTAAATAGCTCTTTTTTTTCTGGAATAACTACAGGTTACTAAAGGTGCTAAATTTATCCAAAAGACATTAATCTAGTGGTAAAGAAATAATAAGCAGTGTAAACTTGTATGTACATTCAAACTTTCCATAGCAGATTGGTCTTTTAATATTATGTTACATATGAAATGTGTAATAAATAGTGTTTCCCAGTGAATCAATTAGCTTATGTTAAATATTGCTTAACATAAAGTTAAGACATTATGCAGTAAGAATGTCATAAAATATTCACGGTTGTAGAATGGTATGAATGTCAAAATGGATTACAGTATGCAAATGATTGAAAGAACATATAAATTTATTAATTTTATGTTTTTGTTATATGAATATATATGATACAAGAAGGTTATTTGCAAACACCTTAAAGCCAGTCATGTCTTGATAAAATTGGCAACTTTTAATTCATCTCTCTTATATGACTCTCTATTAGAAATTATTTATTTATCATAATTACAATATATGTTTAATCTTTTTTTGACATTTTGGAGAACATTTTGAACACCGAGTAAACTAAACTGATACTGAAGAGTTTATAAATTAAATACTAGCAATAGTGAGTGTAAAAGAGGCTTATAAGTTCATATTTGAGCACCAGTTTTAAAATGTTTAAAATTAAATAAAATTCTAACAAACTGAAAAAAACAAAAGTACACTTTCCCTGCCTTATAGTAGGTTAGGAGTACTGAGAAGAAATGTCTAATGTTTAGAATATTTAGTAGCTAAGATGCTAATATCAAAATGAACTTCAACAAAAAACCTAAATTAAAATTTTTTTTTTTTACAATGGGCCATTTGGTTGCACTTTGGATAACAACTTTTAGAAATAACTGACATTTTACTGAAAATACAAATTAATATTCATACAGCTTTTTTTTTACATTGGTCTTTCATATTTAAAAGTTGAGGATGTAGAATACTATAATAAAGTATGTATATGCATTCTTTGTTATTCACCATGGCACACAGAATGAATTCTGAATAGATGAGTAATTGAATTACATGTGTTTTAAGTTATCTGATTAAGAATCAAGTCATGATAGATCAAATAAACTATGAAAAATAGCAATCTTATTGTTGATTCTATACCAAATGAGATGACAAAACTATGACAATAATTAATAGTGGAGTAGCTGAGACCATAACCTAGTGAGTTATTTATCATACCAGAAAGAGTAAATCTATGGTACATTAGGGGAAAAGTTAGTAAAATAATTTACTTAAATATCTGTAATTGAAAGATAACTTCATGTACACACAAAAAAATAAGATGAAGAACAATATGAATTCATGCAGTTATTGATGTATGTGAAAATGAGACTAAATAGATAGTCTCATTCTATGCATGATTTTGTTTTCATTTTCAATACATGAGCAAATGTATTCAAATTTAAAATATGTAGAGAAATATGGAAAGTAATCCCATGATCCCATCACACAAACTCTATTCATATTTTAATGTTTTCATTTCATGTAAATGTAAATTTACTTTATACATAGTAAAATTACATTCTGAATTTAATAAGCTTTTCTTTATTGTTGATATGTAAGTTTTTGTTCAGTTGCAAGAGTTCTTTATATATTCTCTATAATAGCCCCTTACTTGGGAAAAATGTCTGTTCAGGTCCTCTGCCCATTTTTTAATCAGATTGTCTATTTTTGTTGTCATTGCATTGTATGAGGTCTTTATATATTATGGATATTAATCCTTTATCAAAGGTATCATTTACAAATATATTTCCCCCCTCAGTTGCTTGCTTTCTGTTGTTGTTAGTTTCTTTTGCTCTGCTGAAGTTTTTTAGTGTAGTCTCATTCATTTATTTTTGCTTTTAATTCAAAAATCCTCTCTGAGTCCAATGTCCCTAAGTTTAATACCTATTTTTTTTTAATGTTGTTGTGGGTTTTTAAAAAACGTTTTATTTATTATTTTTAGAGGGAGGGGAGGGAGAGAGGCAGAGAGGGAGAGGGACATCAATGTATGGTTGCCTTTCACCTGTCTCCAGCCTCGGACCTGGCTGGAGACCTGGCCTACAACCTGGTTATGTGCCCTGGCTGGGGAATCAAACCAACGACTTTTTGGTTCACAGACCGGCACCTTATCACTGTGCCACCAGCCAGGGCTGTGGTTTTCATTTTATTGCTTCAAGTCTTATACTTGGCCTTTGATCCACTTTGAGTTAAATTTTTAGTATGGTGTCAGCAACCTGGTTTCATCCTTTTTTAAAAAAAGATTTTATTTATTATTTTTAGGAAGAAGGGAAGGGAGAGAGGAAGAGAGGGAAAGAAACATCAATATATGATTGCCTCCAACTACAGATCTGGCTTGCTACCTGGTTATGTGCCCTGGCTGGGAATTGAACCAGTGACCTTTACATTCTCATGCCATTGCCTACCCTCTATGCCACCACTCAGGGTCTCGTTTCATCCTTATGCATGTGGCTTTACAAAACAGAAAATTCTAACAAATTAATGACCTTATTTTTAAAAATTTCAAAATTTGAAGAATAAAACTTAAAAAGTAATAAAAATATTATCAAGAAAAAATCAGAAAAGATCTACTGAGTATATGTTAGATCTAGGGAATTTCACTAGTAATTTTTCCCAATTCTCTAAATAACAGAAAAGATTTGCACTTCTGGGATGAACTCCACTTGGTTATAATCTATTATTTTTTGACATATTGCTGGATACCATTTCCTGATATTAAATTGAGATATTAAATTTAGGGTCATATTTTACAGTTGTTTTGTTTTGTTGTGTCTTTGCTTTTATTAACAGTGTAACATTAGCCTCAAAATACATTGTGAAGTGTTTCTCTCTTCCATTTTCTCAAAGAATTTCTGTAAAATTGGTATCATTTCTATTTTAAATAGTTAATAAAATTTGACTAAAGATTTGGCTCTTCAAGTTGTCTCTGGGGGAGTAAATTTTAAGACTTTTTAAGAGAATTATATGGATGATGATAAAAGTATTAGGAATGTATAGACCTCCAGTGTACTTTCTACTTTCATACATGCCTGTCTTTCCCTATATTAACATCCTCCCCCTGTGGTACAATTGTTACAATTAAACAACCTGCATTGACACATCATAATCATTCAAAATCTATAGTTTACACTCTTGGTGTTGTGTATTCTATGGCTTTGGACAAATGTATAATGACGTGTATCCACCATGATAGGATTGTACAGATTAACTCCATTACCCTAAACATCCTCTGTGCTCTGCCTGTGTATCTTTTCCCTGCTCACTAGTGTCAGGCAACCAGTGGTTGTTTTACTCTCTCCATAGTTTCACCTTGTCTGGAATGCAATATAGTTGTAATCATACAGTATGTAGCCTTTGCATATTGGCTTCTTTCATTTAGTATATACATTTAAAATCCCTCTATGTCTTTTCAGGGCTTGAGAACTCATTTCTGTGTAGCCCTGAATAATACCCCATTGTTTGGATGTACCATAGTTTATTAATCCAGTCATCTACGGAAGGATATCTTGATTACTTCCAAGGCAATGACAACAGTGAATAAAGCTATTACTTCCAAGGCATGACAACTATGAATAAAGCTATTACAGACATCCATGTGAAGGTTTTTGTGTGGATTCTGTTGATATATCCTCTAGCCCAGCGATTCTTTTCTCAGCCATGTCCAGTCTACTAATGAGCTTATCAAAGCAATTCTTTATTTCTGTTATAGTGTCTTTCATCTCTAGTATTTCTTTTTGGCTCTTTCTCAGGATTCCCATCCTTCTGCTTACATTGCCACATTTCTTACATTCTTTTTACTTTATCCATTAGGGCCCTTAGCATATTAATCAGAGTTGTTTATAAGTGCCTTATTTGGTAATTCTAACATCTTTGCCATGTCTAGTTCTGATGCTTTCTTCAAGTTGTGGGTTTTTTGTTTTTGTTCTTTTGCCTTTTTTTATGTCTTGTAATATGTTTGATACCTGTACATAATATGTTCAGTGAAAAGAAACTGCTGTAAAACAGTTCTTAAGGAATGTGTCGTGTGGGCTGTGGGTTATGGGAAGCATTCTATTGTCTCAAGTCTTCTAGTGAGCCTGTACCCCTGAACTGTGAACTTCACAAGCACATCTCAGGTTATTTCTTCTTCCCCTTAGGTGGTACAGGATGGCTACAATGGGCTGGAGTTGGGTATTTCCTTATACCAGGTCAGTTAGGCTCTAATAATAGTATCTTAGCAAGTTAGGTTCTGGTTAATGAGTTTCCTGTGAGGGAGTCCCTGGTATATTTAGTAATGGTAACCTTTCCCCTCCTCTGTCAGAGCATGAGGGAATTTTCCTGTGATATTTACTAGTCAAACTCCTACAGGTCAATTTCATAATACAATGGGAGCCTTCATTACTGAGTCCCCTTTCAGATTTATCTGTCTATATTGATCCTTCAGCAATTTGTAAATTATAGTTCAGTTTCTACAAATCTATAATTGGTTCCCAAGGTGTCTTCCAGTGTCTTCCACTTTTGAGTCTGGGCTCCAGTAAACCATGACTCCCTGTATTCACCTGTCTGCCTTTTCAATCTTGGAGCAGTGGTTTCTCCTGTGTCCTCCCTATTATGAATCCAAGAAAAGTTGCTGATTTTTCAGTTTATTTAGGTTTTTATCACTTGTTAGGACAGAAGGATGACATCCCAGTCCTTATATCAAGCCAGAATACAGAATATGTGAGGATATTTTTAAACTAAATATTAATTTACAAAGAGTTACAGAGTCATCAGGTTATGCCTTCATGACTTTGATCATTTGTTTTTCAAGGAATTTGTTCATTTAATTTAAATTGTTGGGTTTAAAGGCATAAAATTATTGATAATATTCTCTTATTATAGTTTTAATATTTCTAGCTTTTTATAGTGATATCTATTCATTACTGTTATTGATAATTTGCTTCTTGTCTCCTTTTCTCTTCAATAGTTAGACTAGAAGTTCATCAATATAATTTTATTAATATTTTCAAAGAACCATCTTGCGGTTTCTTTTCTTTCTTTCTTTCTTTCTTTCTTTTTTTGTTGTTTTTTGTTTCGTTTTGTTTTGTTTTTTGTTTTTTGGCAGAGCCAGCTGAGACTTTATTTTGGGTGGGAAAAAGCACTTGATTTGGCTTTTAGTCAGGGTCATGGGTAAACGGCGGTCCCCCAGGGCAGTAAACCCCCGCACCCCAAGGGTGAGCTGGGGACTGGGACGGGGCTACAGGCGGGTCTCCTGTGCCCTCCCACCACTCAGAGGACAGGAGGGACCGCAGTGGCTGTTCACTTGGGCAGGACATCAGATGACAGACAGCAACTTCCCTTCGCGGGTCTCAATCTTCTTCACAACCACTGTCTTGAAGGAGCTGGTGCGGCTGGAGTGGTCAGAGCCCAGCCGGCCTGGAAGCCCAGGCCCCGAGGGTCCTGTAACCTGGGCTCAGCGCACCTGAGCAGCCGCCGCTGGCGGTCCTGGTAGGGCCCCGCGTTCTGCATCCCAGACTCCAGCCTGCCCTCCAGCAGCTTGCGGCAGGTGGCATCTCCACGTCTAGGGCCAGCTTGACGTTCATGAGCTCCAGGCACTCGCGCAGCTGCGGCCATGTCCTGCTGGGCGGTTCTCAGAGCAGCTTCCAGCTCAGCCTCCTGGGCCTGAGCATCCTTGATGCTCAGCTCGCCACGCTGCTCCGCATTGGCGATGGCGGCTCCAGGGAAGCCCTCCGGCCTTCGAGGCCATTAGTCTCAGCCTGGGTGCAGCTGATGGTCTGGTTCACCTCAGAAACCTCCATCTTCATGGGACACACGTCATCATCCCCTGCTTCCCAGCCAGCGTCTGCAGCTTCTCATACTTGATCTGGTACACGGTCTCAGCCCCAGCCGACTGCCGTTGGCGATCCCGTACTGCGCCTTGACCTTGGTGGACAGGACCACGGACAAGTCAGAGATCTGGGACTGCAGCTCACGAATCTCCTCTTCATACAGCTGCCTGTAGAAGTTGATCTCATCAGTCAGCCCTTCCAGGCGGACCCCAGCTCTACTTTGTTCTTGTAAGCTTCATCCACATTCTTCTTGATGAGAACAGATTCATTCCCCAACTCTGCGCTTGCTAATCTCATCCTCCTACTTATTCTTCAAGTCCTCCGCCAGCCCCTGCATGCTGCCAAACTCCGCCTCCAGTCTCGGTTTCTCCCGGGCCAGTGTTCTCAGCTGCCCTGGAAGGTTGTTGATGCAGTTCTCAAGCACATTGGCGTGCTACTGCGAGTCGTCTTCTGCTGCTGTAGGAGTCCACTTGGTCTCTAGAATCTTATTCTGCTGCTCCAGGCTCCGCACCTTATCAATGAAGGAAGCAAACTTGTTGTTGAGGCAATTGACCTGCTCCTTCTCCTGGTTGCGCACCGCATGGAAGTTGGGGTCCATCTCCATCTTCATGGGGCTCTGGGTCATTGGACAGCTCTGATGCTCCCCATAGTCACAGCTCTGCCGAAATCCCCAGCCAGATTCATGTTGGCACCCAGGCCAGCTCGGTAGCCGCTGCCCACCCGGGAAATAGCTGAGGAGCAGATGCTGGGTCCACTGGAGTATGTGCGGCCACTGAAGCCCCTGGGGGCCAGAGGTGGACACCTCGAGGATGTTCTGAGTCATCCTACTGGACATGGTGGAGGCCGGAGGTAAGGAGGCCAAACCAGACAAAGGTTCAAGATGGAGCCAAAAAGCTGCTTCTCATCTTGTGGTTTCATTGACATTTTATCATTTGTTTTAAAACTAATTTATTCCTGCTCTTATAATATCTCATTTCTTTCACTTACTTTGGGTTAACTAACTCTTCTTATATTTGTTTTTTTACCTTTATTTTTAAACATTTACAATTTACATTCAATAATTTTGTATAGTTTCAGGTGCATAGATTAGTAGTTAGATAATCATATACTGCACAGTGTTTCCCCTATTATTTCCAATATCCACCTGACATCCTGCATACTTATTGCAATATTATTGACTACAGTCCCTATGTTGTATTTTACATCAACATGACTATTCTATGACTACAAATCTGTATTTCTCAATCCCTTCACTTTTTTCATCCAGTCCTCTAAACACTCCTATACTCTGACAACCACCATTCTGTTCTCTGTATCTATGAGTCTGTTTCTGTTTTGTGTTTGTTTGTATTGTTATATTTATTTCTTAAAATGGGATTTTAGTTCATTGGCTTCAGATAATTCTTTCTTTGTAATATTAGTGTTATTGCTATACATTTTTCTTTAAGTGTATGTGTGGTAAAACATCACAATTTTGACATATTGTTTTATTTTCTTCAATACAAAATCTTTTTCAGTTTTTTAGCTCTTTGTTAACCCATGTAATATATAGAAGTGCGCTGGTTTATGTACAAATATTTGAAGATATTTCAGATGTGTTGATTATTGAGTTCTAATTTAATTCCACTTTAGTCCATAAAATTACATTTTGATTTAAATTGTTTTGATTTGTTGAGGTTTAGTTTTTCAGATCCAAATATTATTTACCATAGTGAATATTCCATAATCAGAATACAAGTTATTTTAAGAGCATATATGTATAACTTTCACTATGGTAAATCATATTCTGGATCTCATCCTCTTGGCTGTTAATTTTAATATTGGGTCATTCTTACTCAGAATTGAGTTGGGTTTGCATTTTGTTGTTGTTATATTTATATTCAGTTCACAATTGACTTCAAAATCCTCTGGAATTTCATATACTTGTAAGCTTGGCTAAAAAGTATTTCTCAAAGTCTCCTTCATGCTTAGCTTTAGGTCAACCCTGAATGTGTGTAATTTATAGAAGGTATGCCTGTGACTTTGCCTTTTACCAGTCAATGGAATGATATTGCTTGACACATGGTGTTTGAAACCTGCTGATGGGAGCTGGTGGGTTTTCTGTTGTCCTACTCCAGGTTTAACTTAGGTGGCCCCTGTGTCCTGCATCTCAGGAATTGAAACCGTTCTTACTCAAGGGTTAAAGATAATCTCTCAATGATCCTATTGCTCCCCAAATTTTTAGAAGTGGTTGCCTTAAAATGTCATTAATCTGATATTTAAGGAAAAGTAATGATTTTATAATGACTTTTCTTTATGCCATTTTGGGAGTTATATTATTTCCAAGAAACCGAAGCCAGAAGTTTCTCTCTTTCTTTTAAATAAAAAATAAGACTTTTCTATATTTTTCTATCAGTGTGCAATTGATCATACATCAATATTTATATAAAATATATTGGCAATTATTATTCACTGTATCTTTTAAAATTTAATTTCTATTAATGGTACCAAATTTAAATATTAGTGTTTTTCTTATTTTTATTTCTGATACTACATATAAACTTTACTACTAGTTTATAACTTTATTACATTATAATCAGATTTAATATTTATATCTTCTATTTGATTTAGAATATTACCAATTTTCGATGCTCCTTCAATAGTGAATACAAATATGGATATCCAAAGTGATTTTTAAGTGGCACTGAAAATTCAACTGAAATTCAATATTAAAAATAGTAGCCCTGACTGGTAGCACAGTGGTTAAGGCACCAGTCTGTGAACCCAAAGGTCGCAGGTTTGATTCCCCAGCCAGGGCACATAACAAGGTTGCAAACTAGGTCTCCAGTCAGGTCTGTGGCTGGAGGCAGGTGAAACACAACCATACATTGATTAAAAAAAAAAAAAAAATAGTGCTAAAAGTAATTATCATTATTATGTAACAATTTATTGGAGGTTGAAGTCACAGTGAGCTTTGAGGTTTAAGGAAGAAAGATGATTATTCTAGAATATACACTGCATATTAATGTAATCTATAATCACAAATGTTTTATGTTACTTATGTACACGATTGATTATTAATGGCTACTTTTTTCTAATACTCTTAAGAAGATTCTTATCCAGCTAAACCAATCAATAATTGGACTTTTTGAAATGTTGGTTTTATTAATGTGCCTTAAATTTATCTACATTAAAATTTCTATATTTAGTTTAATCTCTTGTTTCATCCTTCTAAGGCCTTCTTTGATGCTAATACTGTAGTCTAAAATACTCTCTAAAAATAACAAAAATAAATATAAAATAAAATACTGTATTCCTTCTAGGTTCATGTCATCTTCAATTTGGATAATCGTGATTTCATACCAGTCATTGATGAATGATGATATGTGTTGCACAGAACAATACTGAGAAAAGAGCACTATGTTTTACCACTGAAAATGTCTTTTCAGTTGACACTCCTTTATAAATAAATATGTATGTTTAGATATGGCCATTTAATTTATTACAAATCTGCCTATCACCTTAACCCAAACTATATGCTGCCATTTTTTTCCACACATATTGCAGAAATAATACAGTTTAATGTCATTTTGAAATTCACATATGTCTCATCTCTTTCAGAATCTCATTAATATTATTTTATGAAATCATGTTGAGACTGTGCCTATCTTTGGAGAAAATCATTGTAATAAATTTATTGCAAACCTTTCCAATGTAACTTTATAGTTTCCTTAGTCAAGAAGTAGATCCTGATATACTCACCTCTGAGTCTGGGCTAACTCTGTGACTTGGTTTGGCCAATAGAATATGGTAGAAATACAATATGACAGATCTGCTTCAACAGCTCAAGAAACTTAAGAATTTTCACTATTTCTTGGAATTTTGTGTCATCATGAAAACAAGCTGAGCATATCCACCCAAAACAGAGGAAAGCAGAGTTGCTAAGCAGAAGCTACCTAGACCAACTTGCTGAACACACACAGGTTAGTAATCTTCAAAATCAACTGAGTCTGGTCCATGTTATTAGAACTACCCATGGACTCATGGGAAAAGAAAAAAAAAAAAGTACCCAAATTGATCTACAGTTTCAATGCAATGCATACCAAAATTCCAATGGCATTTCATAGAAATAGAAAAGCAATCTCAAAATTCTTATATAATCACAAAGGACCCCAAATAAAGCATTCTAAAGCAAAGAGGACAAAGCTGGAGGCATCACACTATCTTATTTCATAATATACTCTAACACTACAGTAATCAAATTGCCATAAAAAATAGGTACAGAGCGATGTAACAGAATAAACAGCCTGGAAATAAATCTATAGATCAGAGTCCTTTGATCTTTGACAAAGTGAAAAGAAAATTCAATAGGAAAAAGACAATCTTTTTAATAAATGGTTTTGGGAAAACTGGATATACATAAGCAAAGAAATAAAATGACACCCTTTTATTATACTCTAAACAAAAATAAACTCACAATGAAATAAAAAGCTAAACATAACATTTCAAACTGTAAAACTATTAAAGGACAATAGAGGGGAAAAGGCTCTTGACACTCATCTGAACAATGAGTTTTTGGATATAACCCCAGTAGTAGAAGCAGAAAAAGCAAAAATAGATAAGTGCAATTTCATCACACTAAAAAGTTCTGTGCAGCAAAGGAAACAATCAACAAAGTGAAGAGAAAATCTGTGGAATGGGAGGAAGCATTTGCAAACTGTACATCTGATAAGGGGCTAATACCCATGATAAATAAGAAACTCAAACAACTCAGTAACAAGAAAAAGTAATCATTTAAAATGGTCAAATGATAAAATGTACATTTCTCAAAAGAAAATATGCAAATGACCAACAGGTACATGAAAAGGCAATTAACATCATTCAAGATCAGGAAAATACAAATCTAAACCACAAGAAGATATCACCTTAGACCTGTTAAAATGGTTATGGTCAAAAGAGAAAAGTGTTAGTAATGTGAAAAGAGGGAAAACATGTACACTGTAATGAGAATGTAAATTGGTACAGCCATTGTGGAAAACAGTACAAGAGGTTCTTCAAATAATTTAAACAAGGCCCTGGCTGGTGGCACATACCAAAATTCCAATAGCATTTTCATAGAAATAGGGATAAATTAGGGATAAGGTGCCAGCCTGCGAACCCAAAGGTCACTGGTTCAATTCCCAGCCAGCAGGGCACATAACTAGGTTGCAAGCCAGGTCTCCAACTAGCTCTTTAGCTGGATGGAGGTGGAAAGTAACCATACATTGATGTCTATCTCCCTCTCTGCCTCTCTCCCTACCCCTCTCTATAAAAGTAATATATTTTTAAAAACCTTTAAAAGAAATATAAACAAAATTAATCATATATATATATAATTAAATCAGTAAATCAGTATTTTAAAGGATATATTGACTCCCTTACAGCATTATTCACAAGTCAAAATGCAGTCAACCTATGTATCAATCAATAGATGAATGGGATAAAATGGGATAGATACTATATAGAGTATATATGTCTAGCTTTAGGAAAATAAGAAAATTATACTAAGTGAAATAAGCTAGACGCAGAAAGGCAAACCCTGCATGTTCTCACTTATGTGGGAGATCTAAAAAATCATATATAGTTTTCAATCAAAATAGCAGAGTAAATAAATGTGGTATTTGCTTCCTCCCATAACCATATCAAAATTACAACTAAACTACAGAATAACCATTATTGAGAACCACCTCAGAAGTCTTATAATTAAGGTTATACAGAAGAACCCACTTCTACATTAGGAAAAGGGGTGGAAACATGACCAAGTTAGTGCAATTCTTTGTGTGGTGTTTAAAAGTCAGCTGCAGAGATTGACCCTGAAGACTGAGGCGTTCCAGTTCCACATCTAACTCCCCAGCCAGCTAACTGCTCCAGTGACAGAAAAAAGTCCCCATAACTTCTGGCTATGAAAAACAATGGAGGTTGTGACTGAGAAAGGTGGAGTGCTTCTGGGGTCCCAGGCATTGCTCTTAAAGGGTCCATGCATGGACTTACCTGCTGATGGACTCACTCACTTCGAGCTCCAGCACTGAGGTAACAGCTTCATAAGTGCCAGGTACGTATTATGGGATGAACTGAATTGTCTGGCTTCAGAACAAAGGCTAAAAGGGCATCATTCTCCCAGATGGAAGTGTTGGCAGAAGCCACTGTTTTTTAGCTGAGCCATCTCCCTGTAAGCAGAGTTGGGCTCCATCTCTAAGTCTCCATCAAACTCGTTATTACTTTTTGTCTTACCCTGGTGATTTCAGGAGCCCCACCCCTTCCTACTAATAGGCCTATCCAAGCAATTTCCAAGGGGTTTTCTATACAAGTGGCCTATCTTAGCTCATGCTGCATACTTTTCTAAAATTTCTCAAAGATTCATAAACTCCAAAAAAAGGAGTGTCTGGCCTCAGCATACCCCATAATTCTTGCTAAATAGCCCCAATCTTGGTATTCATAGAAGCCAGCCTAAGTTTACAGCTTAGTCTCCTCCAGGCACCTCTAAGCCCAGAACAAATGACAACAATCTGCAGATCACTTTGTATCTCATATTAGGTGGCCCCAAGAAAGACACAAGACTGTTATTGGTCTGCATCTCTCAATGGGTCCCATAACCAAGAAACACAGTGGCTATATTCATACCACACTAGAGAATAACCCAACCATATCTACACTCAAAGGACAGACTCAGCAGGTACCAGAGCCCTCTAAAGTAAATTTTGCTCTACAGATTCAGTCCTTGCACAATAGCTCCTCCATTGGAGTCATGGTCAATTCTGGAAGACAATTCCTCACATTAATGAGCTAATAGCAATCAAGACTCAGCTTCAACAGGAGGGCACACACATCTTACATAAAGGAAATTTCTAGGACATCCATATCAAGTCATTAGGTACACTGCATCACTCAGCCCCATAGGACACCTACTACATAAGGCCGCTCTACAAAGAACAGGAGACATAAAAGTTCAGCCTAATACATAGAAACAAACACAGGGTAGTAGCCGAAATGAAAGAAGAGAACAGAGCAACAGTAAAAGAACTAAACAAAATGGTGACAAAAAATCTAGCAGATGCAGTGTTCGAAACATTGGTAATAAGATTGCTCAATTGAAAAATCAATTCATAAGAACCTATGTATCCCTATGTTCATAGCAGCGCTATTTACAATAGCCAAGTGCTAGAAATAGCTTAAGTGCCCATCAGTGGATGATTGGATCAAAAAACTGGTACATTTACACAATGGAATACTACACAGCAGAAAGAAAGAAGGAACTCCTAACCTTTGCAACAACATAGATGGAACTAGAAAGTATTATGCTTAGTGAAATAAGCCAGTCAGTGAAAGACAAATACCATGTGATCTCACCCATTACAGGATAATAATGAACAAAACAAACAAATAAGCAAAATAGAACCAAATACATGAATACAATGAATAGACCTTCAGTGAACAAGGGGAGGAAGAGGCAAAGAAGGGAAGCAGTTTAGTCAAGGAACTAGCATGGAAGAACCATGGACATGGACAACAAGTGGGATTGACTTTGTAGGGAAGGTGGATGGATGGGTAAGGGAACAGAGGGGAGGAAAAATGGGATGGATGTAATACAACAATAAAAATAAATTTAAAAAAAAGATTGCCCAATGATCTGAGTGATAACTTTAACAAAGAAATAGGAAACATAAAAATGAAGATAGAAAACAAAGATGAGCCAGTCAGAAATGAATGAAGAATACATTAGAGAGAATCAACAGAGGTTAGATGAAGCAGAAAATTGAATCAATGATTTTGGGAGATAAGATAGCAGAAAACACCCAATCAGATTAGCTAAGAAAAAAGTATCCAAAGAAATGAAGATAGTTTAAGGAGCTTCTGGGGAACTATCAAACAAATATTTTCATTATAAAGGTACCAGAAGAAGAAGCAAAGCAAATAATTGCAAAACTATTTTTTAAAATAATGATGGAAAACTTACTTAACATGGAAAAGAAAATAAATATGAGTCCCAAACAAGACAAAATCAAAGTGGCACACCATAATTAAGATACCACAGGTTAAAGATAAAGAGAAAATCTTAAAAGCAGCAAGAAAAAAGCAGTTAAAAGCAAGTTCTAATAAGACTGTCAGTTGACTTCTCAACAGAAATTTTACAGACCAAAAAGGATCGGTACAAAATATTCAAAGAGATGAAAAGCAAGAGCTTACAACCAATATTACTATACCTGACAAGCTATCATTTCAAGTAGAAGAACAGATAAACAGCTTCCCAGATAAGAAAAAGCTAAAGGAGTTCTTCTCCATCAAAATAATATTATAAGAACTATTAAAGGAACTTCTTTAAGAAAAAGAAAAAAGATTAAAATATTAATAATAAAATGTCAATAATTACATATTTATCAATAATCACTTTAGCTCTACTCAAAGAACATAAGGTAGTTATGAATAACAATACAAGACCCTTACCTATGCTATCTACAAGAGAATCACTTCAGATTGAAAGACACATGTACAAAGTAAAGAGGTGAAAAACATATTTCCGGAAACTGAAAATAGAAAATTATTGAGGTAGCAACATATACAAGGTCTTTCCTGAAAGTATCAAGCCAATGTCAATACAATTAAAAGTTTGCATAGTTAATACTTTAGGACAGACCTTGTATACCCCACAAAATAGACCTCCACAAAGGTTATACAAGAGATGAAGACAGACCCAGCAATTCCACTTCTATTTCTCTAAATAAAACCAAAATACTAAATTGAAAAGACATATGTATCCACATGTTAATTGCTAGCCAAGAAATGGTAGCAACCTAAGTGTCCATCAATGAACCAATGGATAAAGAAGAGGTGGTGCATATACCTAATGGAATATGACTGAGCCTTTAAAAACTGAGGCCCTGGCTGGGTTGCTCATTTGGTAGAGCATCATCTCAATATGCCAAGGCTGTGGGTTTGATCCCTGGTAAGAGCAGTCAATGAGTATATAAATAAATGGAATGACAAATCAGTGGTTCATTCTCTCTCTCTCTCTCTCTCTCTCACACACACACAAATCAATTGAAAAAAAAACTTTAATGAAATCTTGCCATATACAAAAATATAGATGGATTTGTTATATCTTTCCTCCCCTCTGTCCCCTTCCTCACCCACCCACTCCCCCTCAAAGTCAATCCCACTTGTTGTCCATGTCCATGGTTCTTCCATACTAGTTGAGGCTATTGTGCTGAGTGAAATAAGTCAGAAAAAGACAAATGCCATATGATTTCACTTATATGTGGAATCTAGACAACAAAATAAATGCACAAACAAAACAGAAACAAATTCATAGATATCAAGAACATTATGATGGTTGCCAGATGAAAGGGGGTTAGGGGAACTAGGTGAAAAGGTGGAAGGGATTAAAAATTACACATTATAACTGACTAGTTACAAAATAGTTATGGGATATAAAGTAGAGCACTGGGAATATAGTCAATGATACTGTAATAAATATGCATGGTGTCAGGTGGGTATTAGAATTATAGGGGTAATCACTTTATAAATTATATGAATGTTGCATCATTATGTTATTCAGCTGATACTAATATAACATTTCTTGTCACCTGTAATTTTTTAAAAAATTTAATACTTAAAAAATAAATAAAAAGTCAAAATCATAGTAACAGTAGTGTGGTGTTTATAGTTAATATTACTATATTATACATTTGAAATTAGCTAAAATAGTAGATTGTAAATGTTCTCACCATTTGCACACAAAAGATAACCACGTGAGGTAATAGACATATAAATTGTAAAATATAGCAATAATTTTAATGTATTTTTATGTCAAAACATATTGTACAATTGCAATGTAAATATATATAATTTTGCTTAAATAAAGCTGGAAAAATATAATACATGTTTATTGTATTAAACCACTATGTTGTGGAGCTTTAAAAATTACCAATAGATAATTGATATGCTATCCATTTTATCTTTTATGAAAATAAGAATGATTTCCTTTGAATATTTACAATATATCTTAAGAATATATATTCTTAGGATTTCTTTAGAAATCATCTATAAGTTTATATTTGATCTTATTAATATATTTATTACCCTAAGCTTGGGAGCTTGGGATGACATAACTTTTATCTAATTTTGTAGTTCTAATTTATTGGCAGTAATATTCTATCAAGAAATATCATGTAGACGCTTTAATAGATTATAAATGACTGCTGTGGACTCAAGATAAGGTAACAATAGCATAAGGACAATATATTTGTTATTCTTGTTTTAGAATGCCTAATGTATTTTTACACCATAAATTTCCACAATTATAATCACTTCTAAGTTATATTTCAAAGGTGAGGACGCTGATTATTTCATTGCTTGGTCATTACTATTAAATTCACATTACTTGAGAAGATGATTTATCTGCTTCTCTATTATTTGTTAATTATTATGTATTAGTTTTCTAAATTGTCTAGCTGTTATCTTAAAGATAATATAAACCTTAGTCCTAAATTGATCAGGCTGATAGAAAAAAAAAATTAGCCTTTTTGGAAAATAAGGTTACAAACTGAAGTTTCAGAGGGAACACAACTTTAGGAATCAACCATCCTTCTTCACCAAAGAAGTTGGAGAAAGATGATTCACTGTCTCTACTAGGAAATTCTATTCATATGACTATGAGCTATGCTGACAGAGGAGTATTTTTGCTTATATTTTGTTTTTAGCCAATATTATTAGTGTATGCAGCTAGATTTTGTACTTGGCCATTTTCTTTTTGTTGGGGGAATCCTTTAAGACAGCCAGAATAACAATATCCTATCAATATGCAGATGTTTTCCAAAATAATGGCTAAAATTTAGAATATTTTAGGTGGCTAAATTTTTGTTTGTATATTTGGGAATGGCTTTATCACCTCTATTTATGTTTTGTACAATAATTAACTTATTAAGTTTTAAAAACTATTAGGATCTTTTCTCTAAACATTTTAATTGTATCTAGACATTAGTAAATTAAAAATCCCAGGAAATAAACTAAACCTCTCAGTCACTTAAACTGAATAGAAACAGTAAAATCCCACTAAGTATTTTTATAAAATAATGGCTTTATGTTACCTTCTCTATAGTACATCAAATCATATAAAAAACAAAGCATTCACACTTATCAAATGATTTAAAACTTTGTTATCTCTACATAACATAAAATTGTACCCAGAAACTCTAGAAGCTAGATCCAGTCATTTGTTCCAAATGCCCTCCAGGTGATTCTGATAATGCCTGTATCTGAAAAATCACTGTTCCCTATTTCTTCACTAGCAACACGCCTGTTTTCTCCCCGTTTTGTACTCAACCAAGCTCTACCATATATTTTTGGTTTACAGAAAAATTGAGCAGAAAGTCCCTCAACACTCTATGATTAGTCTTTCCAAGTTGCCAAAATATTTGATAAAGTAACTTTTTGGCCTTGAACAAACGCATGTTAAATGTCATCTACATTATCATAAGAATTCTTGCTATTTTGTCATTTTGTCATGTTAACTTTTATAAAATTTTATGGGTGGGGTTAATTATTTTTCATATCTCTATTATTTAGAAGGGGAAATTGGCCAAATATATGTTTGCCAAGCATTTGCTCACAATCCCCATTTCCATTTATTTGAGCTTATAATTATATTGTTCTTTGAAAAGAAAGATTTTTAGAGTACATATTTTCACCTATAGCATCTAACACTAGTGTTTCTTTTTTAAAGGTTTTATTTATTATTTTTAGAGAGAAGGGCAGAGAGGGAGAAAGAGAAGGAGAGAAACATCAATGTATTGTTTTTCACCTGCCTCCAGCTAGGGACCTGACTGAAGATCTGGCTTGCAACTTGGTTACATGCTCTGACTGGGAATCCAACCAGCAACTTTTGGGTTTGCAGGCAGATGCCAATCCACTGAGCCACACCAGCCAGGGCCTAACACTGGTGTTTCTTAGTGTAAAAAAAAGAACATGGACTAAGTTTAACTAAAACATGTTTGTTAGGCAGTACTCCAACCTTTCTCATTATGGCTATTTAGTAAAAGGTCTGATAAGATTTAACCATGTGCCAAGTTAAGATGTGATAAGAACTAAGTAAAATGACATTTCAAAAATTACCTTCTGGTCACATGTATAGAGTATAAGTAAGTAATCAAAGTTATTGTTAAACTCCTAATCTGAGTTACATTATATAGTAAACACTCAAGTAAATGTAACTGGAGATTTAGAGATACATACTCTACTTGAGAGAGTTTTCTTACTTCAGATTGAGAGTGAAAAATGTCCACTCTCACTTTCAAACTTTATACACTCTGAAAATCAATGTATGAAATGGAGGTCGGAATCCTATTTGTACCTCTATTGTATATCCTGAAAGTAGGCCTACCACTGGGCTAACTAACGTATATGGCTGAAACTGAAATTCTGCATTATTACTTTCTGGAGATGTAATGTCATATCCAGATATATATCATTTTGTAGGACCAATAGAATAAGGTGTTTTTTAGGAAGCCAAGTTCTACATGCATGTCAGGTTTCATTAGACATTAGTTAACAGCTGTGAATGGAAGGCCCATGCCTCTAGAAATGATAGCAAAGAAAATAATTCCTAAACCAAACAGTGACTCTATCCACATCCTCTGTGAACACGTTAACTAGTTTTCTGTGTATGTGGAGCTGTGAAGTCAGGAATGGCTCAGGATCAGGGTGAAAAATCCCTTAAACATAAAGTGGGGAAAAATCTGAGAACAAAGTCAAGAGACATAAGATGGCAGTGGTTACATCTGTTCACACCATCATTATCCCCCTCATACTCGATCATGGGGCTTAGACACCGCTCCTTGCTTCTCTGCCTTGTGCATTCAGTATCATGAATGTTTATTGGTTTGTGCAACAAAGCCAGGGATGTAGAAATGTTTTCCATAAATTTTATGGCACATCAGAATCATCTGGAAAGCTTATTAAAATGCAGATTTGAGTGCACCACCCTCATATTTTTTTCAATAGTTGAGGATATCAGCCAAGATTCTGAAATTTTCAAGTATGTCATATGTGGGTCTTCAGCAAAGACAAAACAGCTTCTGGATAATTTTAATTAAAATTACTTTTTTTCACTTGTGTAAGTTCCCAATTTCTGAGTCCAAACCCGGGCTGTTGAATCAGCATCTTACATTGTGAAACATGAGGTCTACAATTCAGCAAATAACCTAATAATGATGGTTACTCATTACTCATGTTGGCAACGAGTACTAGTGGGCAAGTTTGGATCAAGGGCAAGTCCTGTACTTGCTTTCTCACACCTGATGTGCTCTTACCCATGGTGCATGTAATTTCATTGCATTCATAAATTAACTTTTCACTTTGTTTTAAACTACAATTAAAAATAATGAAGTTTAAAATGTAAAATGCCTGGTAACATTCACTGAAAAGTAAATCATGACTTAGATTTTTCTAATATTTCCTGAGCTCAATCCTGCTCCTTCTTGACTTCCGCTGTAGCCCCTTCTAAGTTTGGTGTTATTCTTCCATTCTTCATGGGGAAATTTTCAGTCATCATTTAACTTGAAAGCATTTGTCACTTTTAGGTTTTGGCCTTACACAATTTGCTTAACTTAGAATGCTCTCATTGATTCATTTATTTGGTTAACACTCTCCTAAATTCATCTAAAACATCACCATCTCTGCTACTATCTTCTGGTCTCTCAAGTCCAGATTATTCACTGACCAATAGATAGCATCCAGGACACTTCCTATTGTATATACAATACACCAGTCTGAGTATTAATTTATTTGTCTTGGTTTCCCAATACGTCAGATTTGTCAAACAATTTTTTTCTGTTAAGTACCAGATAGTAAATAGTTTAGGCTTTGCAGGTCATGAGGTGTCTCACAATTACTAAACTCTGTCAACATAGCATGAAAACAGCAATGGACAATAAGAATGGCTGTTACAATAAAATTTTATTTACCAAAACAGTCAGTGGGAAGACTTGGTTCATGAATTGTAGTTTGCTGACTCCTGCAACAGATGGTTAGCTAAATCTGTCCATTCTTATTCTCAAATTGTGGAATGTCCCCTGGCCAGTGGTAAGCATACCATAGAAATTGGTTCAGTTTCCAATAAACAAACAACAACATAATCAGTGGTTTAAATAAGGTAAGAAAATTATGAAAGTAGGCAATTCAAAATTGATATGACAGTTTCATTTTCTCAGTGTTTTAAGTCACTGGCTCATATACTCCACCATCCTCTATCATGTGGCTTCCATTTTCCAAGGGACTTCATTTATGCATGAATGGAGAAGGTAGGAAGTTGATGTAAGGAGACCTCCTGGAAGTCTGCTATACAATGAGAGAGACCAATTAGAAAGTTGAAAATGGGATATGGATGTAGGCATTTTGCATGCACATTAATATCTGTTATTGGGGCTTGTTTAGTATTGTGTTCCAATGCTGTATCTATGTCAGAAAACAAATCCCAAATATCATGTACCGAAAATAGTTGAAATGTGGTGGAGGGGAAGAGAAAATATTCTTCATTATACTCCTTTCCACCTTATGATGATTTTAGTTCATAAACATAGGGAAATGACTCAAGCAGCTTCAAAACTTTAATTTTGAATGACAACAAAGTTTACAAATAAATAGCATCTCTAAAAATTTCATTTCATGATTAATGTGCTTGCGTGTACTCTAATCTCTCATTCTACATTTCAGAAAGGCAAATAATGTTTATGTTAGGCCAACCCCACCCACAATTTATAAAGCAACTGTTTTTGTGCATGAAAGGCAGCCTGAAACATGCATAATTACTAATGTTTACATCTGTTTCTAATCTCCAAGCCAGAACACAGAATTACTCCTATGCTGAGTTGTTTATTTATGTTTTGGTTCTTGAATTATATGTAAACATGCACAGTAACAACAATGTTCTAATATCTGACATCTGTCAGATGGTCAGGTTAGCATGCAGGAAGAGATTTTGGTCTTCTTTATGAAGGATATTTGATCTTCACCAGAAGAGTTCTGGGCTTGAAGATTTTAACAATAAAAACCTGTTAACTAATTTGTTTTCATTATTGACTCCATTTTCTTTTTTTAATAAATGTTTGTGGTTTTTCCCCATTCATATTATGTTGGGAAAAGCATGAATTTCTCTCTCTCCCTCTCTCCTTTATACTTAACTATCCCCCGATCTACCTACATATATAAACTTAGACCTTACTCGATAATCATGAATCTGCTTTACTTTTAACATTCTTTCAATACTCAAATTTTACATATTATACTTCCCTTATTTGAAAACAGATGTATTGAAACCTTGCATTTGTTAGCTCACGATTTTCACCATGGTGACCCTGTCTAATTTTAGGAACCTAAGATTTTAGAATGCTGGTCTCATCGTTAGTTCACTGCTTTTATAAAATATTAGTCAAACAGAAGGAAAATAGTATTCTATACTTACCATTGGATTCATTTTTATTCCTCTTCCATATTTCAACATTTGACATTTATATATAAAACCACTGATCTTCATCTTGGGAAGATATTATAGAAATATCAGTGGTCCTCTCACTCTAGTGTATGAAATGATCACACATGGAGCTTGTAAAAATACAGATTCATAGTCTTTGTTTCTAGAGGTTCTGATTCAGTAGATATGGGATTTTACCTAGAAATCCATATTTTTAAATAAGCAGTGGTTCATGCTTTTAGAATATGGGACAAATCTTTTAAGTATGTTTGACTATCTCTATTCATATCATTTTCTTCACATGAAGCGTGTGTGTGTGTGTGTGTGTGTGTGTGTGTGTGTATTTTCTTGTTTTGGGAGTACTTTTCCTTCTTTCTAAATTAGCATATTTGACTTCTTATTGAATTTATTGGTGTGACATCGATTAATAAAATTATATTTTGGGAGCTACTGCCCTGAAACATTCCTTCGCATTCTTTGCTTCCCCCTGGTCCCAGTTTATTTAATTTATACCTAGTGGTATGAGTTCTAAAGTTCTTTCAGCAAAGCTGAGCTGCACTTACCACCTAGAAGTGTGTGGTACAATTGAGACAATGGCAGAATGTAGTGAAGCTGAATTGTGTTTCATTAATTATAGTTTTGTACCATTACCTTTCATTTAATCCATGGTTGTTTCCAACTTTGCAGCCTATCTCCAGATTTGGTACCCCAGGGATATTCTGATAACCTGAAAACTTGCAGGGCCATCTTGTCTTTCTTCCCAGAAAGAGTTTCAGTGATTTTATATAATGATATTGAAATAGAGATTTGTAAAACCATTCATAACTTTTTCTTCAGTAATCTAAAACTGTAAAAAAAAATAACACCTTCAACTATTTGCTGACCATGCTACTACCATATGTTTCAGGGTTTAATAGAATTCTAGTAAAAACTTAAAAGTTTATTCTCATCCCAACATAATGTTATTTACATATTAATGTTGGCTACTGAAAGTTCATGGTACTTTCTATAAATCAGATTACTAAGAGAGTCATGACATTGTCTCAAAATTATTTGATTTCAATTTTGAAAGTTGTAATTTACTTGGTATTCATATGTACTATGTGAATTCTAAGCAATGGACCTCATGAGATATTTCTGAATGTTTCCAAATATAACCAGTATAACTTGCTCCATGACACACTAGGATATTGAAAGCATGACTCAAAATAAGAAGAGGTCTTTTAAATTATAGAGTAAATATCCCTAACCCCCTAACTCCCTAAGGGAACACAAAATGCCAGTTATTGGGGGAAATCATCTCGTTATTATGTCCAAGAAAACTTGTGGGGCTTCAAGATATTCCCTGAACTTCAAAGTCCACACGGCTGTTTCTCCTTGTGCTGGGGTAAGGGAGGCAGTCAGAGCCTGTTAAGAAACTGAGCTTAAGATTCCAAGGTGGTACCGACCTGCTGACAAAGGCAGCTATGGCTGAAGTCGAAATGAAAGGGCAGAGTTCATGATTTGGGGAATATATACTGCAACTCAGGAAACAGGGCACAAGAAGCCTAGGGAAAATGTCTATGCTCATAAGCACAGAAAAGAAAATTGAGTCCTGGAGTCTTGTTACAGCCACTTTCTGTAATAGAATGAGCAAACTGTAATCTAAAACTGCTAAAAACTAACAGCAAAAAATATGACTGTGAAGGATATCACTATTCATCAGAACTGCCACCTAGAGACCTGGAAAAATCTGTCCTGGAAACCAGTTAATAGGTTGACCTCAATTCTGTATTGTTGAAACTTTATCTGTACTGCACCAAAGAGTGGAAAAAAAAAAAAAATTAATGCCCTCAGGTAAGCAAAAGCTGGAAATCAGTAAGTAGAATGGCTTAAGGACACAATCTATATTGAGAAATGAATGTTTTGTATTCCCTTTAAGTCTGTTATGAACTCTTGTGCTAAGACTTCTAACTCCTGCTAATTAAAATCCTGTCCGGTCCATGAGAAGGGTGGGCTGGGCAAAAGCAGGCAATAGGTAAAAAATTAGGACTACTGCAATAGAATAAACAATTATTTAAAAATATACAAAATAACATTGAAAAAAGATCCTGTCTGGTAGAGCTGACTACTATGACACTTTGAGCAACAACCTTGGTGAGTCCTGTATACCCAATAGATATACCAGAACTCTGCCCCTGGTTTACTTTATTTTTGCACGAGACGTCTTCAGGTTGTGTCAGGGGAGCCCAGATCCAGGCCAGAATCCTTTGTGTGATCTTTCATGCCTGAACATAGACAACTACAAGGCTTTGCCTGGCAGACCACAGGGTTGGGTGGAGCTGTCCTCCCCACATAGATGGTGTACATTCCGTGCTTTGCAATGTTCTGAAGGAAGCTGCAGTCCAAGGTTGATATTCCATTCATAGCCTGCAATCCTAGCTCAGGTGCTTCCCTTTGGAGGCCTCCTTATTGAAAGGCCTTGACTAAGACTCTTCTCATTCAGTCCTTCTCTACTCCTAGCACATCCCCTCTCTTTCCCCTAGCCCTGTGGGTCCACAAAACAACAGGTGACAGTGACATTTGTCGTCAGCACTGAGAGCAGCCCCCTATTTGTGCCGGTCATCATGACCAATGCCTGATAGTGTTCTTTTGGGGAAAAATGGAGAATTAGAGAGCTGATGCCTGTGTTTGAGTCTTACTTATACTGTGTCAGTAAGTAGATAAAGTTTGATTATTACCTTCATTTGGCTCAGTGTTCTAATTGACCACCTAGAAACCTGGCAACTTGACAAGAGTGTGAAACAAACAAGTCTCTTTCACAGGCAATGTTGGGATTAACAAGGTAGCTGGGGAAAATATGTTAGGAGAGAATGAATGTTTCTCCTCTTTATCCAGCTAGTGATTAACATATCCAATCAAGTTTTTATCTATCCTGAGGCTGGCCAGCTGCCCACAATATAATTATTTCAGAATGTGAGATTTATACTTAAAAGAGAAAAGACATGACTAGCATGTGTCTACAGACTGCATATCCCTTTGATGCATATTCTGCTGTTTTGAGAATTATCAGGCCACTCTCATGGAATGCCTTGCTGAAATTAAGCCAAGGCTTTGTGTTGTGGCTTATAGGGGACAAGCAGCTAGAGAGAGAGAGAATGTTCTCCTACTGACACGAGAGAAACATTTCCTTCAGTGCTACGGCTTACACCTGTAAACTCAGGCTAGCAGCTGGAACACAGAAGGTATTGGGGAAAAGAGAGAAAAGAAAAGCAAGGAACAAAGGAGATTGGGGGGGGGGGGGAGTTCTATATGAGCTAAAACCAAACAAACAAACAAACAAAAAATCCCTGCAAATGGCTGGCTACCTGGAGATCTCAAGCCAGTTTTGCAAATCATCTTGCTCATCTGTAAAAAATACCTTACCTACCTGGGGGTTCTTGTAAGCAGATACATAGTGCCAGACAACTTGTGTACTTCCAACTCCAGATCATTATTCACATAGTAGATGTGTCTCAAATTTAATGGGCATACAAATCACCTAAGATCTTGTTAAAGTGTAGATTCTGAGCAAGTAGGTCTGGGGAGGGATCTGAAATCTGTATTTCTAACAAGCTCCCAGTATTGATATCTCAGTTGCCAGTCAAAGTCTATATAGACTGTGATGGAAAGGGGCCCATGGACTTGTGCATGGTGCAACCTGCACAGATATTCACAGTGATCCAGTCTTCAGCACTTGATAATACTACAAACCACGTTACCTACTATACTTTTTATAAACTTCTTTAAACCACCAAAGGAAAGGAACTAAACAAAAATCCCTCCTTTTACCAACCACATTCTTCCTACACTTTTCCAAAAACCACCTTCTCACTAGCCTAATTTACTGCACTTACTGCTCTCATTCTCATAGGGACCAAAAGATTCAGTTAATGAAATGGGTTTACACATACAATATTAATGGCTGCTTTTGGTCTCCGGTATTTACCTGCTGAGCTCTTTATTCTTGGCTGGCATGAAGAATAGCATTTTAGTGTCCCAGCCCTTATGTTCCACAATTGACAATCATGGAAATTTCAAGACATAACAAAAGTAGCTCAAAAGCTAGGAAAGACTCAGTTTATTGGAGCTATAGAGCAAACTTTTTCTTTCAGCTATGATGGAATAGGAAGAATCACATCTATTCTCCAGCTTTACACAATCAAAAACATGGACAAAAATAGGAAACAATCATTTTCAGATATTAGACAACAGGCATCTTAGAAGGAAGAAAAACAAGCAATAAAAGCCTTATGATTGTCCAAATTGTAGTGCTAGATTTAAACATCTGAGGAGGAAAAACATAAAAGAATTTAAATGCTCTAGTACAGGGGCACAGTTGCACAGAAAGCTCTGGAGATGGGAAGCAGATTCTCCTTAACCATCAGTTGTGTATTAATCAAGAAATACTTGACAGACTGGAGAAAGGAGGGGTCAGAACAGCCACTGAGGATCACCTAGCTCATGTTTTCGAATAAGGGAGACAAGGGACATCAGGCAAAGTACTCAGAAAGTCATTGCCTCTGTAATGGGGACAATAAGCCGAGATTAAATGTGACTCTGATTCTTCCCAAAACAGTTTAAAGAACCAGCCTCAGAAGAGGCTGTCTCCAAACAAGTTAATTGTCTTAAAACAAAGATTAAAATATTTAAAAGGATACAAAAAATTGAACGTACACATGAAACATCACAATCCAACACATGAAATCCTTGAAAAAATTGACTTACAATTTTAAACTTTTGATAAAACTTTAAACCTACAATTCCAAGAATTTTGTGAAACTCAAGCAAAAGATACATTTTAAAACTACACAAAGACATAGATAATTGAATTTTTAAACCAGTAGAAAAGTTGGCTTACAGGTTGTGTAAAATGAAAAGATGATGTAATTCTATTGCAATTTATTAGTAATGAAGAAACTTTAATTTTGTTAAAAATTTTTATGTTAGTATAAAAGCCCACACTTAATATTGAGAAAGGAATCATTACTACCAGTAATGATTATGATAGCCCACTGGATTTCATCTGTATTTCCAAATTAGCCAGTTTATCATATAGTCCCTTAAAAGAGGAGAGAAACAAAAAAAAGTAGGAAAAAATAATCCCCTTGTGTAATTAGATAAAGTTTTATTCTCATCCTTCCTGGAGTACATTCCAATATGGAATTTGACATTATTTAAAATCAATTTTAATGTGGTAAGAGAGGAATAAAATTTCTGTGTTTCCCTTGATATTTGCATATTGTCCTCCCTGTTAGGTGCAGTTATATATAACCATTCTTTATTGTATGTACCATTTGGAGCAACAAATGCTGAATGAGAACACTACAAAACTGTTATAGGTTTTCAATAAAACACAGAAAAATGAAACAAAACCATTCCTCTACAATGCACGTTCTACAATTTTACACATATTTCTCTTGAATATTTTTAACAAGTAGACCTAACCTCAACTACTGTGATTAAGGAAAACTATATTAAGGTAGTTTTATTTTTAAAAAACTCATATTGTCTACCTCATGTCTGTGGAAGTATAATTTAAAGACAAGTGAAATTGTGACTCTCATACTAGAATGAAATTAACCTTCTCAAAGATTTAGCCCATCAATTAGTGGTGAACTGTTAAAATCAAGTCAAGTGAAAATACTAGAGATTTATATTTTGAATAAAATGTATGTTTGCCATGAGCAAGAATCATTTTGATTGCTATGTAATGGAATTCCAGAATACAGTTGCATTACTTCAGTTTTCTCCAAGCCAACTTCTATCATAGGTGGACACTTCTATATAATGAAATAATCCCAGAAGGTCAGTCATACAATGCCCAGCATTTCATTTAAAATACACTAAATGACCTGGCTGGTAGCACAGTGGATAAGGCGCCGGCCTGTGAACCCAAAAGTCGCAGGTTCGATTCCCCAGCCAGGGCACATAACAAGGTTGCAAACCAGGTCTCCAGTCAGGTCTGTGGCTGGAGGCAAGTGAAAAGCAACCATACATTGATGTCTCTCTCCCTCTCTGCCTCTCTCCCTTCCCCTCTTTCCAAAGAGAAATAAAATCTTTAAAAAAAAATAAAAATAAAAATAAATAAAATACACTAAATGATGTCTTTGCACATTTCAAAGCCTCGAATAAATTTCTAACTAAACATAATTGCCATTATATCAGTGCTGTTAAGATCTGCTGAAGTTCATTAAAGCATAATATTTGATTAATTAGAAAAAATATATTTAATTATGAGTTTAGAATTGCTTTCTCATAAAACTGAATTTCAGAGAATGGTAAGATGAATTATAGAGAGAAAAGCTCTAATAATTATTTACTTTAAATTGTAATTAACTTGTAAAAACGATAACATACAAGTTTTTGAACAATTAGACTATGACTTCATCTGAAATAAATATTGATGTGTGGAGGATAAAGACATTAATTGCTCCCCAAATTAGAATAATATTAGGTAATTTAAAAGAAAGCAAGGAAAAATGTATTCATTAAACTTTAATCACTTCCTAAGTATCAAAATAATATATCAAAAAGTGATTATATCCAGCCCCAGCTGGGTTGCTCCATTGGTTAGAGTGTTGCCCTGATAGGCAAAGGCTGTAGGTTTAATCCCTAGTCAGTGCACATACAAGAATCAATCAACAAATGAATAAATAAGCCAAAAAAAAATGGATGTTTCTCTCTCTGTCTTTCCGTATCTTTCTAAAAATCAATAAAAAGTAACTCTCTCCAGCTATCTCTTATTTTGCCTCAATAGTATTTCACATTTTCTCTTAAAAGTAACTAGAGAATGAAGGGTGATTATTTAAATTCCTAAGGTTTCTCTGGGAGGGGGTGGGTGGATAGTATTTCAGTACTATAAAAATAATGTATTTGAAATTAATTTTTACTGTTTTAAATAATAAATGTAAGAACTTAAAAAATTAGTTCATTCTTTCTAACAGTCATCTTTGTTTTTCTTGGTAGCTCTTGGTTACATATTGCCAATTCTATGTCAACATCTAAATGAAAGAAAGCTCTCACTTTTTTATTACACTCATTTTATGTCTATTTTAAACATAATTGCAACCTATAGTTTCACAAAACTTTAGGATTATATATGTTAATATATTTTCTTTTATCGTTCAATGATTATGTCAGAGTGCACAAATACACTTTTACTCTGTAATGTGTTGTTTTAATACACAACTCAAGTAATTATTGGTGCCATTTTGTGTCTCTCCCCACATCAGGCTCAGCATAGACCCAGTAATTTCTTTTGCCCTACCATGTGAGGAAGTTAATCTGTCTTGCCCACTAACACAAAGCACAAAAAATCTTTCACAGGCAATTAAAGTGACAGAAAAATATATAACTCTCCCCTCAACCTCTTTGGGATGCACCTTGTGAATTACTTTCTCTGGCACTTCTGTGCCAACTTTGTTTCTCTGCTCTGTGACTAGAGGGTAGTTTCATTTCAAGTCACGGATTCTGGATACCAACCAAGCTGGCAAATGAAAAATAACTCAGCCGGGGTCATTTCACCCACCAGTGATCTCTGTCTCTGAGATAATTCCTCCCTGAGGTTTCTTTCTCTCCATTTCTGTGTTCTTAAAGGCCTAAACAGGCCAGCGGGCTGGTGCCACTGTCTAAGGTTTCAATTAAGACATGTGTAGATATCAAAGAAGTCACAAGCAGGCCTCTGCAACAATGCCTCATGTTTCGCTCTGTTTTAGTTAAGAGATGGAAAGATGCTTGAAAAATGTAGCTCATTAATCCCTGCAACAGATCCCAGAGCTGGAGAGGACAGAGTAGGAGCCAGCCACGGGATCAGGTTTGAATAGTCTCTCTGTTGGTTGTATACATTTGGAACTGACTGTGAAATCTATGTGGACATACTGAACCCTCTGGTTAACCTCATGGTGCAAATACGTTGATCAAAGGCACTCTGTCAGTATCTGATTAAGAGCCATGTAAGAGCACTGAAGACATTTCCTTCTGGTTAACAACTTTGATTACAGGGGGCTCCTGGAGTGAGTTTTCCTGTGAGCACTGGAGCAGGTCCCTGGGCTCCAGCTGGAGCTCGAGGGTTTCCCAATGGCAGAGCTTCCTGTTGCTGAAGGGCTTCAATTCATTCACAGCTTGTAAATCAGTAGCCTGTAAATCAACAGATTGAGCTACTACTGTTTAAAACACAGTTTCCTCAACAACCTTCCTCCTGGTTTTGTTTTCATATATCAAGGGGCATGAAAAAAAAAAGGGTCCAATTTTTAACACCTGGCCCGACAGGGACTCAGCAGGAGAGGCATGTTACACCAAGTTCTGCACTTTTGTTTATGTTGCAGCAGAGCGAGAATTTGGTGGCTAACGTCACGATAGCAGTTATTTGGAGAAATGATGGAGTTCCGTGTTGTGGAAATTAAAAAGTATAAATTCTGTAGGCATTTCAGCAGATTTTGATGTCTGATAAAAACATAAAACTAAAACTGGAATGAGAGGCAAGCTATATGTGTGGAATCTCCTGAATTAAACATGTGCAGGTAATTTTTTGAAGTTGATGTGAGGTTTTTAATCTGATTACTTTTCGAATGTTTTATATGCCTCAATGCCTATTGAAACAGGCTGGACATCAAGAGGACTAGTTATTCACTGAACTTCTGTTGCTAATGGTCAGTTACAAAGGGTAAAACATCAAAACACAGATAACTGAAAATGTAGCAAACTTCTAAATCCATGGCTTTACCTATGATTATAAAATGTTTTAGATGGCAATAACAGGTATTGAATACTATATGAAAAATTATAATAAACTTTTACTCATCATTGCCACATCTACTTGTGAGGGGCCAAATTCTGTGAGAGATCATTTGTAAATGTTAACATTATGTTCAAAGTCAATATTATGGGTGATTATTTGGATAATTAGTATCCAAAAAATTAATAATTCCATTTTATCCTGGTCCTTCTACTAAATGTAGCAAAATTTACATAGGAACTTAATCCATGCTCCTTGTCTGGAATCTGGAACTATCTGTACTGTCGATTGATACTATTTATATGGTTGTCACTAGGTTGACAAAGGGAATGTTAGAACTAGCTTTTTGAGTAACATTGGTAGCAGTATTAGCAGCAGAAGCAGCAGCAGTAGTGGTAGTATACCCTTTAAACAGACAGGGATTTAACTGACCCAGGCTCTTGGAGAGAAGTCTCCATAAACCAGAAATCTCCCTCTGGGATAGATTAGAGATGTGGGAATTTTACTCCATTTTGCTAAGGAAGGTTAAGACAGCTGTGTAGGTGGTCACACACTACCGAGTAGCACATAGCTTTGCACTTAGGGAATTTGGTCTAACTTCCTAGATAGGGAAGTGTGATTTCTAGGAAGAAAGCTATTTATAGATCCAAACAAGAAGGGGTCATATCTTACTTGCAAATTAAAATTTTTCCTTTTAGCATCAAGAAGCTCAGATTCTCAAGAGTAGAATAAGCTCAGTGGCAACGGTGTAGGAGAGTAGTAAATAAACCATCCCAGAATTTAGGAAAAATGAAAGTGCAGATTATGGGAAATGCCCCTCCACCGTGATAAAAGAGTGAGATTTCCAATTAGTACCCAGAGGTTACCACCCTAGAGAAGGGGAAGTTGGAATCCAAATTTCAGGAATAAATTTAGATGGGGTTGCTGCTCAGTGTATTTGTGATGGAAGTGGAACCCTGGTTGTTTCTTATGGCAAGCAGCTGTATATACACATACAATTTGGTCTGTAAATCACAACAGTCATGCATTTTTCATCCATTAATTTTTCCATCATCATCTTTGTCAAATTTTTCCCTCCTTCCTCAAAGCCTCTCTGGAGCTATTGTCACTTCACAATAGTTTCAGAACTCCCGCTTTCAATATCAATTTGTCTTAAAACCTCAAGTTTTATTCATTATTCAGTCCACGTGCAAACATTTAAAAAATTAATTTCTTTAAATTCATCTCATCCATGAAAAACAATAATTATTGTTATTTTATATGCTTAGTCCCCAGTTCCACAAGACATAGGGTTGCTCTCTATCCTAGTTTATTAAATAAAGATGGTTCAAAGTTATTGCTATTTTGCTGTCACCTAATGACCTTCCTTTTATGACATTTTTGTATCTGTTTATAGCAATGGCACCTCTGACATTATAGTCAGCAGCAAGCATACTCTGCTTAATTGCCTAGATTTCTTCCAATCTTCCTTATCAGAACTTATGTTTAGACTTCCAATAATTCTCTGATAACTCAACCCAAAAATTGATCATTAAAAATATTCCTATAGCCTATATATCACATACTTATAAAATACTCACATTTCTTCAGTTATAGTTAATCTGGTTAAGCTGTCTGACTGTGTGTAGGTCCCAGTTCCAATCTTCCATGTCAGTTCAGCACAGACGTCCAAGAATAAAAAAAAAGGAGGGAGGAAGAAATCAGCAACTGGAATCATTACAAGTTCATTTTATCTAGTCTATAAAACATGTCATATGTGTCATCAATAACCCAAACCATATCCATTTTGGGTGAGTCACAACATTTCAATAATTTAATTAAAATTGTATTATAGGAACTGGTTCAGGTCTCTTTGTGAAGCAAGGAAAGCAACTAAGGGAAACTACTGACAGTCCATCTGCATTTTCTTGTAATTCAGCTTGAGTCAAGAAATACTGCTTCACATCAGATACACTAATGTTAGAGGCAATGTTTCCAAATGATGGCAGGTAAAATAGACAAAATTTTAAATATATATAAAATTATATATTTAACATTGAATACACACACACATGTGAAAAGTATATCTATATACTTTTCTGCCCGCATTCACTTTTGTAAACCTGTAAAACCTAAACACAAGAAAACATCTGTGAGTTTGGCTTCTCCTTTTCTTATACTATTCTTAACATCCCCCTCATTTGTTCCTACCAATTATGCTTCTTAATCCCTGCACTATTTCCCCCGTTTTACCCCTTCCCCTTCCCAGCTGATAACCTTCCAAGTGATCTCCAATTCTATGATTCTGTTCCTGTTCTTGTTTGCTTAGTTTCTTTTTGTTTTTTAGATTCAGCTGTTGATGGTTGTGAGTTTTTTGTCATTTTAATGTTTATAGTTTTACTCTTCTTTTTCTTAAATAAGTCTCTTGAACGGTTCATGTAATAATGACTTGGTGCTGATGAACTCCTTTAGCTTTACCATGTCTGAGAAGTACTTTTCCTGCCCTTCCATTCTGAATGATAGCTTTGCTGGACAGAGTAATATAGGTTGTAGTAGGTCCTTGCTTTTCACCTGCTTGAATACTTCTTGCCAGTCCTTTCTTGCCTGCAAAATTTCTTTTGAGAATCAGCTGATGGTCCTATGGGAACTCTCTATAGGTAATTCTCTGCTTTTCTCTTGCTGCTTTTAAGATTCTCTCTTTATCTTTAACCTTTGGAATGTTAATTATGTGTCGTGGTGTGGTCCTCTTTATGTACAACTTGTTTGGGATTCTGTGCTTCCTGGAATTGCATGTCTATTTTCTTCACCAAATTAGGGAAGTTTTCTTTCATTTTCTTTCAAATAAGTTTTCAATTTCTTGTTCTTCCTCTTCTCCTTCTGGAACCCCTATGATTCAGATGTTGATACATTTCATTTTGTCCCAGAGGTACCTAAACCTCTTCTGACTTTCTTGCATTCTTGTTTCTTCTTTTTATGCTGGTTAAATATTTAATTCTTCCTTTTGCTCCAAGTCATTGGTTCAAATCCCAGTTTCCTTCTTTTCATTGTTGGTTCCCTGTATATTTTTCTTTATTTCACTATATGTAACTGTCACTGTCAGGTCCTTTACTTTCAGACTAGTAGATTCTGATAGTGGGCAGGCCTCTGATCTGGTGAAGGACTTGGACAGAGCTTTCAGAAGATTTGGCATGCTTTATTGTGGCAGGTTTACAACCACACAGGTTGGGCAGCTATAGCTGGCATCCCCATGCAAAATTATTACCCTCCAATCACAGGTACACTTACGTTAACGATCACAGAGAGAGTCTAAGCATCCCTGCACCCACTCTCCCTTGCAGGCAGCAGGGCAGTTTGGGAGGGTGTTGTCATTCCACGCACGGTTTGTCCCATCCTGTAATGCAGCAGCGCTCATAGCTTACAGTAAGGACATCCTATGTACACTTTGGAACAAAGGAGGCTGTTATGTACCTTAGAACAAAAAGGCAGTATATACCCAAAGATAATGCCTATAGGTCCTTCATGGCTGCTAGGTTGGTTGTCCCTGGGCTCAGTGTTCCAGGGCTCTAGAATAAGATTAGCTTCAAGGCTAGCTAGTTGACAGACTCCAACGGAAGGCCCAAGCCATGCAGAGATGAAGAATTCCCCAGGCCTGATAGTAACCTTCATCTCCTCTTTTATTTTTTATCACACTCCATGAATTATCTGAGCATCCTTATCAACAGTGTTTTAAACTCTACATCTGATGGGTTAGCCATCTCTGTTTCATTTAGCTCTTTTTCTGAAGTTTTGTTCTGTTCTTTCATTTGGGCCATATTTTTTGCCTCCTCAATCTTGCAGCCTCCCTGTGTTTGATTCTGTTTTGGTAGAACTGCTTTGACTCCCTGTCTTGGTAGTGTGGTCTATGTAGTAAAGGTACTTATAAATTGTGCGGGGAGCAACTTTAGGTAATTGCCAGGGTGAAGCTACCCACTTCACTGCTTTGTGGTAGGGGGTTCGGAGAGGGGACAATGCCATGCCTGGCTTCTGGCAGTTTGACAGACACTACCCTCATTTCTGAACATTTCACTCACTTCCTGAATGTGATTGGCACCCTGGGGTTTGTGTACATTCTAAGACCATGTGGGCCCTTAAAGTGGCAAAAATCCAGTGGTTTCTTCTGCTGCCCCAACCCCCACTGTTTTACATCCGGAGTTAATGGTGGCTTATTTTCCCAGTGCTGGAACCCTGGGATGTGAGGTCTGGCCTGAGGCTGGGATTATTCACTTCCAGATTATCACTCCCAATTTTTATCCACCACACTTGAATATAGGACCATCCTTTCCACTGCCATCACTGCTGCCACCATCCATCTGAGCCACATCACCACTCCACCCTGTCTCCACCCTGCTGCCCTCCCACCCATCTGGATGAATGTAGCTTCTTTAAATCCTTGACTGTTGGACTTCCATATAACTGAATTTTATGATGGTTTTGGTTATTACTTGTTTTGGGGATCTGGTTGTAATTCTTGCACAAAGAGGTGAAGTGTGTCTACCTATGCCTCCATCTTGACCAAAGTCTAAAGTAAGACATGTCTGATTTCTCTGAATAGCTACATAAATTTTCCTTTGATATATAAAATGTAATATATTGCACTAGTATCCTATTGTAAACATATAGGTGTTTTCAGGCTTTTTTTTGGTAATAAACATGAAAACATACTTTACTTATATCTGATTCTATATTAGAGTATCTGTAAGATAAATTCCTAAATGTAAAATTCCCCAGCTAAAGATTTTTATGATTGAGATTTTGATAGATATTTGTTCCACATAGAAATTTACATTGTTCCACATGCAAAGAAGATGCAAATCAAGCTTTCATTAAAATGAAATGTTTTTTGTTTAATTTCTCTTGACATGAACTTGAACATCACTTTGTATTTCAAAAACGTATTTGAATTTTTTTATCATAACATCTATTCTCATGTCTTATAGTATTTTGTTAATGAGTTGTTTATCTTTTTCATATCATTTCACAGGAACACTTTATATCTTGAGTGAAATAATAAGAATTGAACTATCATATTGTTGCAAATATATATTTAAAGGTTCTGTCTTTTGATTTTTTTCATGATATTTCTTTAGATTTTTAAATTAAGTTAAATTCATCATTCGTGATTTCTGGGTTTGATGTCATATTAAACACAACTATAAAACATTCTCCCATGTTTTCATCAGGAGTATTTGGGTTCATTTTTTGAAGTGTTTAAATGTTAGTCCATGAGAAATATTTTGTTGTAAAAAATCAACTATAGGTTTAAACATTTATCATATGACTGCTCAGTTGTTAAAAATATTATTAATTTACCTTGTCCTCATTGAAATGTAGTGACACATGTATTGTGTAATCCATTCCCTTGTAAATATAGTGGTCTATCCATTCATGTGTCAGGATCTACCATGGCATGTCAAATATGTATGGATAACTGTTTAGGTCAGTTTTACTTAATTACTTTTATTTTTCAGATTTCCTTGACCTATCATTACATTTTTTCTCATATCAACTATAAAAATCAACTCAGATTAAAAGTAAAGCACACTTGTAACTTTGTTAGAATTATTTTGAAGTTTTCATTTAGGTATCAGCAAATTTAACCCATGAGCCAAATATGGCCCTTTACTGGTATTTGTAAAGAAAATTTTATAGGGACACAGCCATATATATTTATTTAGGTACTATCTATAATTATATTTGTTCTGTGACAGAAAAGTAGTTGAGACCAAAACCATTTAACCATAAAATCAAAAATATTTAATGTCAGGATATACACAGGAACATTTTATTGACCTTCATTTTCAAATAATGCTCCATAGTTCAGTATATTTCCAAATTTCCAAAGGAATCACCAAAGCTCAC
The DNA here is from genome assembly GCA_004026585.1 of Noctilio leporinus. Taxonomy (NCBI): domain Eukaryota; kingdom Metazoa; phylum Chordata; class Mammalia; order Chiroptera; family Noctilionidae; genus Noctilio; species Noctilio leporinus. The sequence goes on along the minus strand of PVIW01003998.1, from coordinate 5,074 downwards.
TGGTTTAATACAATAATATTGTGTTTCTTGGGTTTATTATTCACTCATAGCAAGGAGGGTGGTAGTGGGGTTGTCAGTTCTTATAATAGCTACTCAGGGACCCAGGCTAACAGGTTTTATCTTGAAATTTGCTACCATAAATCCTGCAGAAAAATGTATTAATAGAAACCTATTAAATCATGAACTGGCATTTAAAGCTCCTTCCTGGAAACAACACATGTAACTTCTCATATTTTATTGGCCAAAGCAAGTCATATGGCCATATTTAACTTTGAGGGAGCAGGAAAAAAAAGAGACAAAATATTTTCTTAGTGTACAGTGTTAATGAATATCATCATTAATGTAAGAAGACTGGTCATTTCTTGAATATTGAGCCATCTTATTCAAGAATATTACATGCTTGGAAAAAATCATTAAAATTTTGTATCAGACCATTTCATAGTATTCATTTATTTCCATAAAACAGTTCCTGAATCATGTTTGGTATGTTTACTGCTCACTACTATTGTCATTTCTGTTACTAATGTAAATGGGATTTATAATTTCTTATTTACATATTGAAAAATAATTATTTTATGTATTACTTTTTTATTCCTGGACATATTATTAAAGACTATTATTGCTCTTAGTGATTTTTAATGTTTTTCTTGTATTTTTTATGTGTAAAATATTTTCTTAGGAATATAATAATTTTGTCTTTAACTTAAATATAAAGTGCCTTTAAAATTCACATTTCCATGATATGCTTGATCTGAATTGGTGTCCTACACTGGCATGCTTCATTCACTGAATCATTGATTCATTCATTCATTTAAAATCCAATTATTATTTAAAATATGAAGAGTATTGTATTATGAACTACAGATTGAAAGGTGAATAAAGCATAAAGAGTACTTGAATTGAAGAAATTATATAGGCAGCTATTTTCATAAATCAGTATACAATATAAAATCCTATACATAAGATAAAAATAATGTTATGTGGAAAAATATGGTAAAGCACGTCAGATTTAATATTGAAATTTAGCAATGTGCAAGTGTGTAAATATGGTAATGTTCCAAGCACTGTTAATGTCATTGTAAAATTATTATTAAAAAATCATTGAAAATAAATATTTTATCTTAAAATAGTTGCTGTACTTTTCAATATATTTTAACATTTGCAGCAGTACCTGGTATTATTGAAACTTCAGCAAATTCTCAAATAATTGTGACTAAATTTGTTATTAGCACCTTGTTTTCTACTTGACAGAGCTCAGAATACTTTTAGGATAAAGAAGAGATTAGTGAGAACTCATTGTATAAACATAAAAAGAAAAAATCTTAGCATGTACAGGTGCACACAACTGATTGGCAACAACTTTGCGTCTCCTTATTTCACATGCTTCTTATTAATTTTGAGAAACTATGTTTCTAAGGTTATGATTTAACATCATTGTTCACATATAAAGTATTAAATTCTGAGAGCAACCATAGTGTCTTGACTGCTTGCAGGGAGAACTGCTAAGGAAATGGTAGACTTCAATAACATCCCATTACATACAGTTTACAATGTGAAGAAGGCATATGATGCTGATCCTGATGTCACCACACCAAAAAGGAAAATGCATAAGGTATGCAAGGATCACACAAAGCCAGATGTTTTACACAGAATCCAGGAGATCATCAATGAAGATCCGGGATGTTTACCTTGATGTTTTGAAAGAACTAGTTGTACCATGGAAGAAGCAAGTCACAAATGGATGTCATTTTATCTTCCAACAAGATGGTGCACCAGCACATAATGCCAAAAAGGTGTAAGAATTTCTTAGTGTCAATATTCCTGAATTCTGGTCAAAAGCAATCTGGCCACCTAGTTCACCACATGCAAATCCTTTAGACTATTATGTATGCAGCATTTGTGAGAGAGAAGTTAGTAAACACACTTGTTCCAATAAAGAAGCTGTTAAAGCTAAGATTGAAAACATAATGATGTCCATGGATAATGAAAAATTAATTAAAGTGTGCTCAAGATTCTGAAGTCGAATGGAGTCTATTATTGAAGCAAATGGAGACCCTTTGGAACAATTAAAAAAATAAGAACTATGTTTATGTATTTACATAGAATGATAAATTTATTTCCAAATATAACAATTTTGTGGTATGTTGTTTATTTTACTAAAATTTTGTCAACTGATCGCATGGATCCTGTAAATATGTTTTGAAGTTAATACCATGTTTTAAGACAAATAACCATGATACCCATTATTGAGAATAATTTTATTATAAATCCAGTTGTTTAAGTTTCCTACATTATAGATTTTATTTTTTTATGTACATGACTGAAGTAGGTCACCTGACAAAATTCAAGAACACTTAGAAGCACTTTGCCAGTACTGGTTTTGATATATCTTCACTAAGGAGGAAGTGACCTTTGCCTGTTGCAAGAGTCCCAACAATCTTGTGCTTCTGTTTTAGAACCTGAGGGTGATTTGATGACTGATTCTTTTTCAGTTCCCTAGAGAATCTAGCTAAATTGAGAAGAAAACAATCATCATAAATCATATACAATGTCTTGAGACTCAACATTTTTCATGTAACTTAGAGGTTACTCCAGTCATGACACTTGAATGACATAAAATAATAAGGCACATGGACCTCCCAATTATCAAATCAGGGTGGTCTCAAAGGAGAACAGGGATTTTTAAGATTGCAATATATTGCTAACAAATTGTGACTGAATACTGGGTCAAGTTAGCAGAGAAACTGTCATTTTGGACACTACCCATTTTATGAAGCTGAGATTCTAGCAAAGTTTAACAGAATTACAGAAAAAAATCATACAAACTGACTACTGGATCATAACATATTGCATCACATCTCTCCTCAGAAATTTTTTCTCAATAATTTGCAACTTATTCCAGAGACACACATTATTATAGAAGACCTAGTGGTACATTCAAATGTAATACACACAATTTTCTTTCAGTCCAAGATTTACACATGTCGATGTTATCCACATACATATATCCCCAAATCTCATTCTTTTATTTGGATTACAGTCTAAGAATTAAGGTTTTTAGTGAAGGTCATTTAAAAAATCAAAGCTTTTCAACTCTTTGTTTTTATGAAATCTAAGAGAGGTACCATCAATTGATAAGTGTGATTTTATGACCATTATATGATAATTCATGAAAGAAATAGAACTCAGAACCAGGTATTAAATCTCCAATATCTCCTTTTAATACACTCTTTTCTGTCATTCATGGATTTCCCAAAGCTTCCTTCAAACCTACTTTCAAAATTTATCTTCTACAGCCCCTTATATTAATATTTTTTAAAACCAAACTGACATTATTTCCTACACAAGCATACAACTATTATTCTTATGAAAACTATACTTACATTTTATGATCTCTTAAGTATATTTTTATTTGTGTAGTTTCACAAAGTTATTCAAATCCATAGTGATCTTTATCTAAACTTAAAGAACTTAATAAGCAATGCTTCCCAAATTTTTCATGCTATAATAGAATAGAAAATCAATAGAGTTGTATAACACACTATGGTAAACCAGCATACCTTTTTATAATATTGGAGGCAAACTAAATAGAGGCTCCTAATGCCCCAGATCTAATAAAACTAGCTAAGTTTCAGAACGTGGTACAGGGAAAACAAGGCATGCCTATAGGAAGGAGCTGAATTCTATATCAACTCCTTGACAGTATGTCAGATGCTATCCTAACATATATACAGGGTGCATGCAATCAATTGGCAAAATTTTAGTAAAATAAACAATATACTACAAAAGTCTTGTATTTTGAAATAAATTTATTCTTACATGTAAATACATAAACATAGTCATTATTTTGTAAATTGTTCAACAAAGTCTCCATTTGCTTCAATAATAGACTCCATTTGACTTTAGAATCTTGAGCACACTTTAATTCAACTTTTCTTTATCCATGGATATAATGTTTTCAATCTTAGCTTTTACAACCTTTTTATTGGAACAAGTTTGTTTACTAACTTCTCTCTCACAAATGCTGCATACATAATAGTCTAAAGGATTTGCATGTGGTGAACTAGGTGGCCAGATTGCTTTTGACCAGAATTCAGGAACATTGACACTAAGAAATTCTTACACCTTTTTGGCATTATGTGCTGGTGCACCATCTTGTTGGAAGATAAAATGACATCCATTTGTGACTTGCTTCTTCCATGGTACAACTAGTTCTTTCAAAACATCAAGGTAAACATCCCGGATCTTCATTGATGATCTCCTGGATTCTGTGTAAAACATCTGGCCTTGTGTGATCCTTATGCATTTTCCTTTTTGGTGTGGTGACATCAGGATCAACATTACATACCTTCTTCACACTGTAAACTGTACGTAATGGGATGTTATTGAAGTCTACCATTTCCTTAGCAGTTCTCCCTGCAAGCAGTCAAGACACTATGGTTGCTCTAAAATTGTATTCCTTCGACATGACAGTTGCTCTCAGAAGTTAATATTTTATATGTGAAACAATGATGTTAAGTCATAACCTTAGAAATGTAGTTTTGCAAAATGAATAAGAAGCACATGAAATAAGGAGATGTATATATTATATCCTCACAAATATCTATATATGTATATATACATATATATACTGTATAGTTTTGAACATTATCCAAGTGTACACTCTAATTACATTAAATTCTCATCACAACCCTCTAGCTTTAGAATTTACTTCATCTCCCAAACTGAAACTTTTTATTCCTTCCTCTCTCCCCAGTCTCTCATACCCACCCACCATTCTACTTTCTTTTTTTTTTTTTTTTAATATTCACATGTACCTTTATTATGTTGGTGGTTTAATTTCTTTCTTTCTTTCTTTCTTTTCTTTTAATTTTGTTGTTGTTGTATTACATCCATCCCTTTTTTTCTCCCCTCTGTCCCCCTCCCCACCCACCCTTTCCCCCCAAAGTCAATCCCACCTGTTGTCCATGTCCATGGTTCCTTTATACTAGGTTCTTGTCTAAGCTGCTCCCCTTCTTTGCCTCTGCCTCCCCCGTCCCCCCTACCCCTTTCCTCCTGACCACTGAAGGCCTAT